>BGPR01000506.1:0-209774 GCA_013235015.1 Araneus ventricosus | reverse complement strand
TTTTTGTATAAATAGAATGTATGTTTATCTTTTTATATTTTCAATAGTTGAGTCGTCGATTGCGCAATCCACATGAGTCAATACTATCAAAATGCTGGGAGCTTTTTCCTTTTCTGACCCTAACTTTTTTTCTGTGGAAAGCTACTCAATTTTATATTTGATTGATTTTGTTATTGCTTTAATGTTCTTCATAACGTTCATAATATTAGAAACATATTTCATGCTATTAAAATTTAATCCAAATGTTACCGCATTGAAAAAAACTCGTTAAATTTGACAATGAAATAAAAATATTCTTACAGAAAAATTCTAAAAAAAAAATTCTTGCATGTAAAGTGAAGTCTTGTATAAATCAAAGCTTCTTTCTTTTACCAGTCACAACTGCTTCTCAAGCGCTAAAAGTTTTTTCTGGCCCTGAGTGCACTCACCTATAAGAAAATAAAAAAAAATGAAGCATAAATTAAAGGTAAATAAAAAAAAATGTAATTCAGTTCAATTATTTGGTATATGTAATCAAAATATTTTAGAACTTAGAATATTTAGAAATATCACTACTTTTTTCAGTATTAATGCATATATATATATACATTTTTATTTTCATTCCTGAAGTAAAAATATCATTGGAGTCATTTAGACATGTAAAGCCTGTTTGATACCAAATCCCTTCAAACCTTATTAGCTGTAAATTAAAAGCATTTTTTTCGTGCTTTTACTGAAGGGCACTTTACTGAAAACAGTGTCGCGACAGTGATGCTATTTTATTCGGAGCGCATGGACTCTGAGGTCCTCCATCTCCGATACTAACGATTATTTATCATTGAGCCTAATTAGAAATTGATTTAAACCTAAATCTTAGAAAGCAATGTCTAGGTTAGGGGTTCCCAACCTTTATTCCCTCACATACCCCTTGATTAATCTTTATATTTTCACGTACCCTCTACTGTCTTATCCTCTTCCCCACCAGCCATCCGTCTACGCATATAAGTTTTTATCAATAATGTTAAGGTTAGCATGAGTTAGATTAAAAGTGAAACTAATCGAATTAATAAAATTTGGTGGACTTATTTTTTATTTTACATTTCATTGCATTTTTACAATAGTATTATTTCAACGCCAAAAACAACCGAGATGAGTATTGTACTAATTTCGGATTAATAATTAGATTTATAAAGATGGCTAAAAATTACACTCTGTAATAGTCAACTTTTGAAGTGGTATCGATATTAAATAGCAAGTACTAACTTGGGGAAACAGAATTCTGTAACTTTTTTAATTCCTTAAGTTTTCTTGTTTCCGCCATTACCATTCTTGATTTCGCGTACCCCCAGGGTTAAGCGCACCACAGGTTGGGAACCACTGGTCTAGGTCATAAGATTCCGGAACAAAACCGCTTTAAAAACTCGTTTTTTATATTTTTTTTAGTGCTTTAAATCTAAAATAAGAGAGTCTGGTAGTCTAAAATAGAAAAATAACTCACATCAGATATCCAAGTGTTCAAAATTAAATTAACAATATTTTATCGAATACCCGAATCTAGTGTCACGTTTTCCGTTTCATACACCATTTAAGACATATTAAGGAGAATCTCGGATTGTAAGCTATTTTTTTATTCGTAGGATTAAATGGGTAGTGGCCTTATGGCAGAGTCTTGGCTTCGGCCCTAGGTTTGAGTCACGACTCTACCTAAATTCTACCGCTTCAGCAGGTTTGCTAATCTTCTGGTGCTTGCTAAATCGCTGGAGCCAAATAATCACCCGTTGGCTCGATGTGGAAGCTTGGAGAGCGAGCTTTTGGCTTTGTCGTCATGCTTGCCATCGCTTAGAATTACGAATTCAGTCCCCCAAAATCCTTAGTATTTCAGAATGGGGCTCTAATCTAATAAGTAATCAACCAATTTCAGAAATGAGTTTCATGTCCAGGAGAAAACACTCCTTTGTAAAGTACAGCAAAACCCCGGTTAACCGAAACCCGGTTATCCGAAATGCCTCTGAAATAATAATAATAATAAAAAAATACACTGTTCTGCACGGAAATAATCGAGGAAGCTGGTCTATTTTGTAACGATATCCCCACTTTTTTTCTTTTAAGCCTCTCCAAGAAGGTCAGTGATTAATTTTAGAACGCTAAAATTAAAATTAATGGGTATTAACAATTTTAATTGCGACAATGTTTACCTGTGCCTGTCAAGCGCATTGCGCCCGAACTCACCTGTGCGAATATTGCGCCCGAAGGAGGGTTAATTTTAATAAAGAATATGAGTGTAGTCTACAAAGAGAGTTTTGAATTCGTTTTACACTCAAAACATTTCATTATTACAATCTATAATTAGATACAAAATAGTAATAGATGTTCATGGCTTAACCGAAAAAAACGACATCCGGAACTGCTTCCCCCTTTTAGATCGGTTAACCTGGGTTGTACTGTATTTTTATTTCTGTTTTCAATTCGAAACAAGCATTAAAAAAAATAGACGTTCCCCCACTTTTTCATGAAGGTATGAAGAGGGAGTCAAAATGTTCTGCATTAATTTCTTGTTTACACAAATGATGGTATCAAAATACTGCTTATTTTTTCTATATGTCAGGAGCATTGCTTTTATATTCATTAGGTTGATTTTTTTTAAATGCTTTCGTGTCTGAAATCTTTTTAAATGAATGGCTGTATTTCCTACAAAAAGTGCTTTTGAAATCTCGTGAGTAGTTGTTATTTTTACCTGTTAAATTGAAGACTTATTAATTAGTCTTCGCAATTTTTCAAAAATTGAAAAAAAATTAGTTTCTCACTTTGTGAACTTAAATAAATTGAAAATTTCGAATGAAATTCATATTGTAATTCATATCACCCGTGGAGAAGGGTAGAAAAAGTATATCTTGAAACAGTGCTTGGAAAGTGTTTTTATTGAAACCAGTGATAGCATCAATTGACCCAAAAACGTGCTTAATTCAGAAACAGCAAATACAACACACCTTGAAAATTACTATTAATTACTTTTTTACAGAAATTACCGTTGTATTTTGTCCTTCGATTCAGTAGGATAACATATTTTTGCGAAAAACAGGCTTTGCTGATAAAGAGAATCGAAAGTATAAAAATATTTTCTATCATTTATCTGAAAGCTGCAATAAAAACATTGAAGATTTATGTATTATAAATACACAAACATTAATTGAACATTTATTCTAGTATACAGTGATTGAGCACTGACTGAAGGGCGAAAAAAATGAACTTTGAAAATGTTGCGCAAAAACATTCTATCAGATTCTTTTCCTTGTTTTCTGTAATTTTTATGAGGTTGGTTACCCTAAAAGAGTTACGCAAACCCTAATAAAATTCAGCCACATTGTCGATTCCTGCATATAGAGTCGCTTTCGAAGAGACATTTACAAACTAAACGTATCTTATTCAGCAAAATGACAGCATAAATATTCATTCAACTTCACAGTTCATTAGCTTTTTTACTCTACGCGGATCGTTCAACCAGAGTTTAAATGAGATCATTTTTACTCAGCGGCCAAAACTCATTCACACATTTTCTCCTTTCTATTAACCATGCCATAAATCGCCAAAGAGTAA
Source organism: Araneus ventricosus (assembly GCA_013235015.1). Lineage (NCBI taxonomy): Eukaryota > Metazoa > Arthropoda > Arachnida > Araneae > Araneidae > Araneus > Araneus ventricosus. The sequence continues at coordinate 206,201 of BGPR01000506.1, read as the reverse complement.
ATTAAGGAATAAGTTGTTGGGTTTTTTGGACAAAGATTTAAGAGTTTCAATTAAGCTTCATGCAAGATTTTCCAGAATCATCGAGCCCCTGACAGAAATTATGTTTCAATTACAAGTCAATAACTCGCTCCTTCGCTTTTTCTGCTTGCGCGAGTCCCAACACATGTGGCTTGGCTACCTTGGCTGGCTTTCAGCTGCGCCAAAACTTGAAACTGAAAGAAAAGAGGGATGTTAGATATCATTCTCTATCGAGAACAGTGAAAGTGACAGTGAGGGAGCTCTCTCTTCATCTGTGGGACTTAGTCTAGTTCGTCCATCCGTGCGTAGCCTGGATTCATGTGCTAACGGTAACTGGGTCACTATTTTCCAAGCTCCTCTTTCACGGTATGTTCTGCCGTTAGGTTCAATTAATTGAATAGCCATGTTGACTCCAGTAATTTTGACATTAGCTGCTTTATACACCCCTCTGCTCGCTCATAGAACGCCAGGTAAGCACTCTCAAATTTGTTATTTCTGATTATTATAATACTTAGATAGATCTCAAATCAGAAATTTTGTGTATTTTATATCGCTATTGTTATTTTGGATCTTTTGAAAAATTTGAATATTTTCTTTCGAAAGCTTCTAACGAAAATTAGTTTTAAAAAAAGTAGTACTATATTTGAGCTTTCTATAATGTATAGGCTTTTTGCTGAATCGAGGTACATAGTAGTATGTAATATAGTATATGCATCATGACAATGTCTGGTGTTTCAAAAGTTGCGATTTGTATTTTTTTAATTGAATTATATGCATTTTAAGTAAGTTTTGAAAATAACATTTTGAATTGAATATCTTAAGAAAATGTTATGCATTATATCGTTTAAAATCTCTTAATAGTAATTAATGTATTTTTTTACGATGTAATCTTGTTTCAGAATTTGTGATTAAATGATTGCACATCACTATATACTCTTTTATTTCTTTAATTAATATTGGACAGTAATTTTGCGTAATGTTTCCGATATATTCTAGATAAACGTTTCTTTTGATCTATATTCTTTTTTAAGAAAGCATTTTTAATATTTCTTTAATTTTGATTTAAACGTAATATCCGATGCAGATGTTTTCCAAATTTTGAGAATTGTGGAACCTGAAATCTTCAATCAAATATTTAAGATCCATAAGCTAAGCGATCACTATCTTATATTTCAACATTAAAGGACTTTTTAAGAGCCAAGTCCAGGAATATGCACTAATGTTTATTACAAATTTTAACGATATAGATTCTCTTAGCATACACCGTTAATGGTTATATTTCATTCACAGGTCAAATAGTTAAGATTACATTATAAAATCCCGCAATGAAGTTATTAGAGCACATCTGTTATATAATCTGGAAAGATATTAAGCACTGATTGCATACTGGAGTAGACTTAGTGAAAAAGAATGGTAGACAATAAACGGAATGGATCACTTTGGTCAGTGAAAAAGAAAATGTCTTGTCGAAATAAGTGAAAGTGTTTTGAAATCGGCATAGTTAAAATTCGTTTTCACTGTATAGTCATATATGCTGATAGCAATGCATTTCAAATTTCGCGCACATGTTTCTTTGGCGAGATTTGGTGATTTGCTTAAAACACTTTGTGATAGAAATTGGTTGCCATATTTTTCGCCCGTTGAAATCGCCCGTTTTCTGAGAGGCTTTCAGTTGTTGCGGAAGGGTCGGAAAGGATGCTTGTGGTAGACTTCTCTTCAGCTCTGGAATTTTTCGACTGGCGTTTTTTTCCCTTTGACATTGACCTTTATTAGGTTCGATCAGAAAAGATACGGAACGGGACGAATTTTTCGACTGGATCGTTCCAGTCATATCTCTCATTCTTCGACTAGTTTGAAGGCTTTTATTAAAGATCATCGAAAATATCTATTCTCATGAAATTGTTGAACGTATTACACTAACTTCTATGCATTGGTTAAAAATATAAAATCGCATAAATTGTGTACTTATGGCTACTAGTGATCTCGGCAAAAATTCTCTCATTTTTCGAACACTTTGAAGTCTTCCATAAAAAAATAATACTAAAATATTTATTCTCGGATTCTGGTGAACATAATCACTAACCACGGGAAATCTGTTAATAATATAAAATTATGTATTTATGGTTACTACTGATTTCAGCAAAAACATATATATTGAAATATGTAGAGAAAATTGCGGCTAAGTTTTGCCCTTCGTGTATATTTTTAGAATACATTTTTTAAAAGCCTGTACAAAAATTAGTGAATTTCAGTGGAATTAAGTTGTGAATTCTTCATGAAAATCATTTTATTCATTGTGATTCCATTCAAGTTATGTACAAATGCATGTAAGAAATTCATTAAAGGATAAGTCCAGTATTTCAATCAATTTTGTCATGTCTTTCAAAAATATACAATTTATCATTACTGTAATTTAAATATAAAACAGTGATTTAACCTTGCAGTCAATCCAACAGCCATGCCATTCTTTTCCAATAAAAGGCAGAACTAAAAAATGAAGAAAAGCTTATCGCAGTATTTGTTTCATAGTGCACTATCAAATTTATGAGTTTCTCAAATTAGAAGAGTTTTTGTATCTTCAACTCGGCTTACAGTATGAATTTATTTTTTGACGAAAAGGTTTGGAAATAGCAATTATTAATGTATCAGAATATTACATAGTTTAAAAATAATTTATATCGTATTGAGTACCATTATTGAAGGTCTTTCTCGAAAATACCAAAAATATTTATTACTTGAAGTTATTAACATATTACATTAACCACGAGAAATCTTTAAAAATTTAAAACCTCAATTACATATTTACTGCTACTAGTGATTCCATCAAAGATAAGATCGAAAATTTATGAAATGAGATAATTATCATATTTAAGGGCGAAAATCTGTGGGTAACTTGTGGCCCATAACCGCATCCGTGTTTTTAGAATGAAATTCTAAAAGCCTGTGGAAAATTTGGAACTCTAATAGGGCCTTGTCGAGAATTTTCGTAGAAATGATTTAAAACATTGAGATTCCATTCACGTCTTTTAAGTATACGTCTCCACTCTTATCGAAGGTCTTGACATTTTGTGATGATGCATCCTCATTTAAATATTAGTGCGTTAAGAGAAACCAAGCAGCTAATGATGAATGCAGACCACACCACAGGAATGAAAATGCATGATTGAAATTAATATTCATATCGGTAGATCTTCAAACAAGTTTGGATTTAAGGAAATCTGGGTGACATCCAAGTGATTATGATTATTAACACATATAAATGTGTTTTTCCGTTTCACTTAAAAGTATCTTTTTTAAAATGAAAGCTAAAGTGTCATTTAATGGAAGTAAGATGACAAGAGGCGTCTTGTTTTGTGTCCGAAAATTTTGAAAATATGTGTTCAATTTTTGACAAATTAGTTTTTGTGACAATTATTTTTTGTAATAACATAGAGGCCTCGCTTGTTTCCAGTTTTCATCATGAAGATCATTTCCTAGTTTAGTTTTGGTAGAAATGTTGATTGCATTTGGGTTGAACAACTCTTTTCATTGATTTTATCACATTTCCTGCATGTCGGCACCAACCTTGTGTTCTTTAGAAATTCCAAGGACGATTTTTTTGTTTCAAAAAGCTATTCAGGTTAATTTTATCCTTTTATATCAATCTTCAGCCATTTTCCAACAATTATCTTTTACTCAAATTTCAAACCTCTTTTCTTACCCTTTTGTATAAATTTCGCCAAACAGCTTGTTTTTAAGTCCGTAGACTAATATTACTACTTTCCTTATAGACTAAAATTTTGATTTTTTTTCCTTTGTTTATTTAAATCCAATTGTTTGGAAAGTTGAATTTCATTTTTTCTTAATCAAAAGGTACTATTCGAAAAATTTAAATTATTTCAGCTTATTTCTCCGTTAACCCATTCACTGCCAGCAGCATTTAGAGCATAGTCAGATTTCTACGAATATACTACGAGATGTCTCGTAGTTGGCAGTGAATGGATTAAATCGATTTTAAAACTTATTAAATCGACTAGGCTTCTTAAAATATGAGGAGTGAGTTTCGTTTCAGATTAAGGGAATCCGGGTAGTTTTAAGCAGGTCTTGATCTAAATTTGGAAAGATCATTCCATTTTACCTTTTTATGCGGGTACAACTGCTCGATTAGGCGCACTTCGCATGTTTTATTATAAAGACTTCAAATATTATGACCAATTACAGGTTAATGAGTTGTCGAAAACAAACATGAATTTAAAAATTTAAACAAATTTTTCGAATTGTATATTAGATTCAGTTTGTTTTATGCTTCATATATTCTGGGTCTGTGTTTTTTTACCTTATTTGAGAGACAAGCGGGATTTTTCCCTTTCGAATGACTAATATTTCTGCCCTACCAAAGAAAATTGCATTGGAAATTAAGCTCACGGTGGCCTGTTGATAGATTATCTGTTTCAAGATTAGTAGCATATCGTGAGTTCTAGACACGATTCCACAGAAGATCCATCATGAATGCAGCTCTTGTTCACACAGTCATGGAGCAAATGTCCTCACACTGGTGTGGCGTGGGAATGTGAAGAGCGGGTTGCTGACGCAGGTATCGTTAGTTCAAAATGACGAGATCCGTCCGGAGGCAACGTTACCGTTTTGAAAAACAGGCAACGGTTAATTTAACATAACATAGCTGCTGCGAACTAATTTATACTGTGTCCTGATTTTCTGGGCGTCGAGTATATCCTGTACAGCCCTCTTTCTCACTTAATTTTTAATTGATATAAATATGCCACCAATATATAAGGTGTCTACTCTAATCGGGGCCAATGGTTATCTAAACCGTTAGAGATAGACATATGCTTCCAATTGGAAAAATGCTTTAAATAAAGTAAATAATTGTATTTTATGTTGCTCGAGTCAAAAAATGTACTACTGAAACAAATGGAGGAGTCTAAATTTTTACACATTCGCCCGGTTCTGTAAGTCGTATTTAGTAAAATATTCTTCTCGTACTTGCATTTTAAAGAAAAATACCCCACTCTTCTGCGGCTAAAACTAGCCGATTTACGAAGCTTTGAATTTCATTATTTTAAGTCGACGACCGCCCCTAACAAGCGCCACGGGTTGATTGGTGGATCTTCCTCGGGATCTAAATTGGTGATATTCAAAGCTTCATTACTTGGTCAATTTTAATCTTAGAAGAGTGGAACTTTTGTTTAAAATGTTAGTGTGTTAAGAATATTTTACTAAATAGGACCGAGAAACAGTATAAGAATTGAGACTTTATAATTTTTTCAGTAATATATTTATCTCAAACAATATAAGATGCAATTCTCTACGTCATTTAAAACATCCTACTGGAAGTAAACGGTTTAGAAATCAGATACTGGGCCACGATTAGAGTGCATAATCTGTGTATTTAGGGTTGCCATAATTGCCAAGCATTGATAAGGGACGTTTAAGTGCTAAATTAATAAAACATGAAAAAAAGTGGGTAGATAACGGTTTATTTTACTAATAATCTACTAATTTTACTAACAGGGATAAAAAATCAAATTTTAAGCAATCTAATAAAATGAACACGTAGAATAATAAGTGATGCGAGGCTAACCTGTTTAGACCAGTTATATTTTAAAGTTGACTTTACTTTTTTAATTATATGATTTTATTCTTTCACATAATCATAAAAATGGGCGCAAGTCATTTTAAAATTATAATGACGCAGAGTTTAGGGAGAAAACGGAACGAATAGTAATACGGGACTGAGCAGTGAAATACGTATATACGGGATACGGGACGTATGACAACTCTATGCATATTGTATATCTATGCTTAATCCCTACCCTCCTAGACACATCAAGATATCGAGGCTGATAACTGACAGAAAATATTTTAGTAAATAACAGAGTCATTTTAGTAGAAACAACATTCTCGTGGTACACTTCTTATACGTCTCTAGAGTCTTATTGGTTCAAAAGAACGAAATGTCGCATCGTTTTAGGAAATGAAAATATCTCGGATTATGAGCAGTCCAACACACAGGGATCGTGCATCGAATTAAGATTTCAACCGAAGCAAATTTGATATTGTGGACATAAATGCTTCATGTGGTTGTAAATGTTTGTCATTTCAGTTGTTAAATTTTAAATATATAAAATATTAAATCTGTAGTTTCTTGTAAATATAGTTCTCGTGTATCGATTTCGATCCCTCTTCTGCAGAGACGTTTTGGCTTGGCAATTTTTAAACATAAGATCTCTCGCAATTTTGTGAGAGCATGTGCCTTGAGGTTAAGAAATACCTGCCACATGGTGCACCTATTTAAAATGTAGAACAGGGATTCTTAAACCTTTGAAAGGTTTCAAGTTCGTTGTTCCTGTTTTATGAACTGTGACTTAATAGTTAAAATGCATTTTATCCTTTTAGAGCAAACGTTGTTTAATTTTGTTAAACTTTGTTTTACGACGACAGAGCAAGCGTTGTTTTACCATCTTCATTCAGCGTCTTTTTCTCTCTTCCATAATACTCGAGCTCACTTTACAGAAAGAATCTCTTCAGCTGGTCTTGAAACCAGAGTTTTCTGGTGGTAAGATCTCGACTTCGGGACCGGAGGGTTCCAGGTTCGATACCCGATTCCATCAAAGATCCGCCGTATATGTGGGCTGGTGCACGCTAAATCTGACGTCGTGGCTCAAACTTGCTCCCGCTGGTGAGGCGTGGAAATTTGGAGATGAGGTGGTTGCTTGGGCGTCGTCTTAGTCATCTGACAGCTGTTCAAGATTACGATGTCTATCCCAAAATATCTCTTATATTTCTTTAAAACGGGATGTTAAAGTAACTAAACTAAAATTAAACTGCCCTTGATAATCCTGAATTTTTTATACGATTCCAAATTATTTATCTGTACAAAAGAACTGTTATGCTTTGCTTCAATTTAAAAAATACTTAAAGGGTTTAGGAAGCGTAGAAGCATCATTAAAACCACAAATTTTAACCTTTTCCTTATAGATGGTGCGGATGCTGTCCCGCATTATTTTCCTCTGCTTACGGGCTGGTGCAACTTTAGTACCATCAAGCCATTAGAGTTTCAGTTCGTTCGTAACTAATCTGTGAGGTATTTGATCACCCTATAGACAGCTTTACTCCTTCATCTTATCTGTATCATTGGCGAGATAGCTGTTAATGAGGGAGTGCAAGAAAAGAAAGACTCTACGGGCGATCGGAAGAGGCCACAGATCTTATCTTACAATGACATGTAAGGGTGGGTGGGTAAAGAACCGTTCTATTGTTTTTGCTAATATCCCAGTCTTAAAAGAGCATTTGAGATTTCGTCTGTCCGTAATCTAAAGGTTTAATAATAAACCTAATGTTCCAACTATTGTAAAATGCAATAGAATCTTTTCATACAAAAACTTTTAACTTAGTACTTTAATATTTAAAACCCTCCAAGTGGTCGAACCGACTTTTTCTGTTTTTCGTGTTCATTTCAAAAGAAGGTAATTTATGTTTATATCTACATTTTCTTAAATTCCAGGGTTAAAATATTCTTAAGATTTCAAAGATTTGATTAAATGCAGAAAGATCGGCTTAGTCATAGTAAAATCTAATTTTTCAAATCATTATATTGCAACTTTTAATATGCTGGTCTTAATTTTTTTTAATTAGGCGTTTATCCTTCGGAGAGCCGAAGTAAAATAAAGAAATGAAAAAAATATTTTATTCTTCTGAATTATTCTGAAGAATAACTTTAATCTCACTCGTAACTCTTGTCACTCCACGTATTCAGAGGTTATATTAAAAAGAGTTCGCATTAAGAGATAAGAACCTCTGATGTAAACCGAGATATGTCACGCGGCTCTTTTCCAGTCTGTGGATAACTTTTCTCCTGTCCAACATTAATCCCATCTAAGTTCTTTTATTTTGATTGTGGAAGAACTTGTAGCCATATTTCGTATCCGTATGTGATGAGGGAAGGCTAGGGTTGCCGTGCGTCCCATATATACGGGACTGTCACCGTATTTCACTACTTAGTTCCGTATTAATATTTGTCCCGTTTCACAATCAGTCCAAAAATGTAATGTGTTCGACTCGATGACTCTCAACCAAATTCCTGAATGGGATGGAATGGAACGTACTATTGCATATTTATAAGTAAAAAACATCGATAATGAAACGCTATGATTCTGTTCAGCCAGTTTTTACATATAAAAGATTATTTAGAGAAAAATAATACTAACCCAATCTGTGAAGCAACTATGAACTTGAATATGGAAAAGAAATGGCTGAAGTTTTTTGCAGATACAAAGTATATTGATCAGAAGTCATGTCTAATAAAGCTATGCGAATACGTATTTGCCATTCCAGCCCACAATGCAAATGTGGAGAGATATTTTTCCCTAAATGTCAACTCGATGGTCGGACGAAACAAACAGGTTGTCAGTGGAGACAATTGAATCAATTTTGATTTATCATTATAATTTTAAAATGACTTGCGCCCAATTTTATACTATGTGAAATAACAAAATGATATAATCAAAAAAGTAAAATCAACTTGAAAATATGATGGGGCGAAGAAAATATGAAGGGGCGAAACTTATTCTGTTTTCGTTTTAATTAGATTGCTTTAACTCTATTGATTTTTTTATCAGAGTAAAATAAACCATTACCTACCGACTTTTTTCATGTTTTATTTATTTAGCACGTAAACGTCCCGTATAAATCCTTGGCAATTATGGAAACCCTAGGGAAGGCAGAAAAACTGCTAGTAAGACCATATTGTCAGTTCCGTGGAAATATACTGCCCTTTGCGTAGGAGGAAGAACACTATTTCTACCACCTTCGTTTGATGTATGGTGATCAATTGCTAATGAAGTTTCTTGGGCGTTAGGGAAAACAGAAAGTCAATAGAAATCGTGTAAGATAAAGATCCATTTCTAGATTCAAATGCGTAAGAGATTTGTGTTATTTTAACTGTCGGACTAAACGGGTTAAGTTTATGGCACGCCGACTAACCCTCTTCCATCGTGTAGCATAAAAATCGTGCCTTAGTTATTACCATGCAGTTTTGTGTTTGAGTGAGGGAGATATTGTAGTGATGGATATGTATAGTACTTCGCTTCATTGCAAAAGCCATTTGGATTTATTCGCAAGGGTTGCATATACAAGGTGATTAAAAATAGCCCGTGTTTTTACACAAAAAATTGAAATATAGCCCCATGTTGAACTAACTCGGCATCAGTTATTATGCTTGCTTTTAACTTTGCTGCGATTCAAATCTCCCTCCTGAAGTGTTGTAAATTCACGCTTTTTTACGAAATGGTAAGCAATTTCCCAATATTAAAATAGGTTTTTTGAATGTAGAGAAAATAAATCTTAATTTTTTGTATTGGTTTTTTAAAACCATAATGTGCAATTGGATAAAGACTCGTTTACAGTCGAGTTTCTTCCAGTAACCGCTTCTAATTCTTATTGCGATCGCAAATGATAAGTATGAAAATTATTTTTATGTATAGTGAATTCAAATTTTCATGGAAGTGCATAGGGTAAATTGTCTTGCTTCGGATCACGTTTACATTTCAATTATACCATAGTGTCTTGCAGGCGATGCTTTCATAGCGTTGCATATAAACATGAATTTGCTTCGTTATAGAAGTTTTTAGACTTATTCGCGCCTGTTGCAATCTAGCTTGTGATTCAAAATAGCTCTAGATTTTATTCAGTAAAAGCAAAAAAATTCCCAAGGATTTGGAGGGGGGCTAGTGATCTTTTGCGACTTTGGAAAAAACCATTTCAAAAATGTTTTATCCTCGCTTCAAAAGTATTAATCTCATTAACCTTGTTTAATTAATAACGAACTCTTACGTATCGAACACGAATCGATGAATTATTAAATAATTCATCCTGAAAACAGTCGTGGATTAATTGGTTTGATAAGTTACAGGGAACAATTTAATACCTAGTAATCCGCGAATTCTTCGTCATCTGACCATGGTTCGAAATTAAGAGGTCTGTCCCAAAATATAGCCAAATTCAAAACGGGAAGTTGCTATGATTTAACTCTGTAATTTCTTATCTGGCTCGATTTTTGCAATAAAATATTTCCAAAATATAATATATTACATAATTAAAGAATAAAAAATATTCGAAGGTCAAGGGTTGATAGTTTTAATTTTTAAAAAAATGTATCGATAAGACATTTTTTTCTTTTTTCCTAATCTTGTCTTCAGAGTGAGTTGATGCTCTAAGGCCGCGGTGGCCTAGTGGTAAGGTCTCGGCTTTGGGACCGGAGGGTTCTAGGTTCGAAACCCGATTACACTAAAGATGTGCCTTGTATTGGGCCTGTTGCACGTTAAATCATACTTAGGAAGTCAAACCTCCTTCCGTTGGTGTGGTGCGAAAGTTAGGTGAGGGGTGCCAGCTCAGGTGTCGTACTCGTCATTTGACCGTGGTTCAAAATGACGAGGTTCCGTCCCAAAATGGCCCTCGTTTTGCTTCAAAACGGGACGTTAATACAACTAAACTCGCTGACACTCTAATATAATGCAATAGAATATACGAAAGAAATCTTTCTCGCTTTAACGCCAAGGAACAGAACTGAAATTAACCTTTTTGTTAACTGAATGAATAAAGAGATATCCGTACTGACAATGAAGTAGATCTTGCTTGAAAACCATGCAAGAATTTAAAGTTTTGTTTTACGCTGGTGATTCAAGTAATCAGTTTGGTATGGGTAATAGAACTTCAGTTAAAGGGGCAGGGCTCTCTGAATAGTGATTTGAAAAGTTTTATAAACAAAACTGCAATTTATTTTTCACACAATAGACCTACGCCTAAAATTCATTTCCCCCTTTTATGTTTGGCGCACGGTCTCGTTAATTTCACCTTTTGATTCCTTACCAAAATCTAACATGGGTGTTCCTTTTATTAGTAATTTTCATCACACAGCCAGACGAACTCGATTTTTTTTATCCTTTTTTAATTACATTTTAAGTAGGCAGACTAAATCATGCCGTCACCCAGTTTTCTTCACGCATAAATTATTTAGGCGGCGAAAATTAATGCCCAACTCTTGGCTACATTTCAACTAACATATGGTCTATTACAACGTGCCAGCTGATTGAAGAGCTTGCTCATAGAAGCCCCAAGGGAAAACGCTTCTTTTTGTCTGACGCTGAGGGTGATCGTTTTTTGCTAATTTTAGAAGTCTACCGTATTTCATGCCGATTTTTTTCCCCTGAATATTTAACAGGCAAAAAATAAATTTGTTGTTTTGTACTGCAAATAAAGGGTTTGGAAATATTTCCTCTGTCTGAGTTGCGAAATTTTGGATGGTTATAATTCGGTGTAGATTTCATTAGCTTCAGAGTTCAGGGTTTTCTAAAATCTGTTATGAAACGTTTGAGGATATTTCCCGTGAATCGGATTTTTTTCCCATGAAATTCTAGAATGTTTTTCACATTTCAGTATTCCATCAATTTTGTTACTTTCAACATTTTAGTTAATGGTTTAAATGAAAACCAGAATTCGTCTTGTTCGTAGACTTTTCCACCTGCTTTGAATTTTCCATCGAATAACTAAAATTATTACGAAACCAGTTTAAAAAAATTTCTACGACTTCTGGATCTATTCATAAAGTTTCCATTTTTTAGAAAAATCAGAAAAGAGATTTTTTTTCTTCGTAAAAGGATCAAATTTGTTGGTTCATAATTCTAACTTTTAGTAAACAAAAATCGGTAACATTTTTTTTTTCCTGTTCAGGATTCCGATATGTCTTGTGTCATGTAAAAAGGTCTTGCTAAATAAACTTCTTATCATAAGCCAAATTAGGAAACGATCAATATGATTATAAGATACAGATTGGAATAATCGTAATCAACTTTATACCTTTTTTATTCGCCATCTATAAACATCAAATTTATCATTTTTATACAAGAATTTCCTTATTGTTTACTTAGGGTTTCAAGCGAGGTATATTGTTTTTACATCGGAATTTACACGGTTTAGTTAGGCTTGAGGTTAGATAGAATTAAACAACGCTAAATTTTCAATTTAATTTTAATGAAAAATAATGTTAATGAGTAGTGGAAGTTGAATCAGGTTGGATGCTTCGACTTCTTCGATTTGGAACATAATGGGATTAGAGAAATGCGTTTATTTTTAATTTGTCCAAACGATAAGAATACACAATCCAATAAAACGTCTGCCGTTTATAGGCGATGTACTTCGACAATGAGCTTGTTGTTTGATCTGGACGAGGTTACCATAATCTAGTACATCTTGACATGAAAAAATTTTAATATATTATGAAAAATTAATTAAACATGAAATTTTAGGAAAAGAATGTATTTCGTATTTGTTTCTTTTTACTGATTATCTTTTAAACAAACGCATACGGGTGCTATGAATTCCCACAATCGTCTTATATTTAACTTCGCGAGATCGCCTTAAATGGAACCTTCGGTATTCATGTATTTCGTAACCTTCGTAAAATTTAATTTTATTAAATAAAAAGTTAAAAGTTAATTGTTATTTAAATTTTATACGTCCTACTGTAAGCATATTATTCAAAACAATGATGTAACCTTCTTTTACTCAACGATGCCGAATAAAATGTAGTATCGCTGACACCTACGTAGTGTTATTTTATGAATGAATGAAAGGTAGTCCAACAAACCATTCAGTTGAACTGGGTGCGTAGGATATCCTGCCGTGCATATGGTAGGAGGAAGTAGTGGAAACCTGAGGCAATAAAGAACCGTTACGGGTTTCATTATTTTACAACGAGTATAAATCAGTTGTGTTCTCAAGCAGTTCGGACAACGGTTTTTCTTTTTCTGCCAGTCCGAGTTTCTGCGTTGAAACAAAAGTGTTTTGGAATTCCGTTTAAGTATATTTACGTTGAAAAGTAAATGGAGATTCATGAACTCTGACTGATATTGGAACGAATATATTTTTAATTATATCCATTTCAGTTTTGTTTAGAAAACAAAACAAATCTGGGTTCAACGAAACTGGAATAGTTTTCTTTAAAGGATTTCAGAGTGACTTGATGGTAAAGAATCTTCGCCTATGAGACTTTTTAAAATCGCGTCGTCTTCCCTTTCTTTTGTTTCCGGTTAGTGTAGAATTTCAACGAAAATAAATATATCTGAAGGTCAAATATTCGAGTAATTTATCTCTTTGTAAGAAAACGAAAGCTGTTTATACTCGGAAAATTTTATGTAACTATAAAATAGTCCGGTACAAATTTATCGTTACATAAAAAACTTCTTCAGTGTAAATAAAAGAAAGTACGAAAACAAAATATATTCAGAATATTGTATTCACTAAAATACACAGGTTAAATGTAAATATTCACTTTTAAAAATGAATTGAAGTATAAGATTCTGTATGTTATTCAATGAAAATCAATTAAACGTTCGAATTAAATTTAAAGAATTAAATGACAGTGAATCCAATGCTGTATCACGGTTTTTTTTTCTTTGCGTTAAATTGAATTCCACAATAAAGTTATCCGCAAGTGCGAAAAGATTCCGAAACAGCGTAACATTCACCACCATCATTCATCAGAGTTTTTGTGTTATCATCATCATTTATTGAAGAATTTGGTTAAATGGAGCTACTTTATCACAAGAAAATAAAATTTTATTGGTTACAAGTTCCCTTCCATTTAATTTTTGTAAAAGGTATCTACTTTCTAATCCTTGGCTGAATGCCCCAGTGGCTGTCAATAGCGACTTTAAAATATTTATACTTTTATCCGTATGCGCAGCGCAGTATGACAGACCGTGGTCAAGGATTTTGACCTACTAGAATAAAAATTCAGTAGCTCAACTTAAGAAATAAAAATAAACTTTTAAATGTACAGAAATAAAAGACTTGAAACGAGCACAATTTTCATTGCTTCTATTTCAGCATATCGAATGACTCTGATGTCAAATCTGTCACTGAATTGAACATGTTTCATTTTAAATTTGAATCTCCTGGCGTCAACTAGTGTATGAAGATGGTAAACATCATTTGTTAAGAAATCTAATATCTCCAAAGCATTATCAAAATTAAAATTTTTAAACAAAAAAAAGTTGAAGCCGATTTCAGTCGAGTTCGATACAAAGTACATAGTAGAGAACTTGTCTACTTGTGAATTTCAACATGTTTATAAAAGAGATATTGATTTTTTTATTTAACTAGATGCCATCACTCTTCAGCTGTTTCAGTTTTCGTCTAATCAAGTGTTGCTGTATAAGTCCCTTGGTGGTCTGATGGTAGAAATCTTGATCCGATGATCGCGGATTTAAGCCCAGATTCCGCCAGAGATTCGCTCCTTTATCTTTGCTCAACAAAAAGATTATCTTGTGTTGAAAATTGTCGCATATTAGGATTACGTGGAACTGAATATTGTCATTCATAATTTTAATGCAATTATTACTATTAGCTGTTTGAATGTCTACAATTAATATGCGTCTTTGTAGTTATTGCTATTATTGCTATTAGCGGTTAACATCTACAATTCCGTAGATATTAACCGAATGTATCTCCGTAAGCTATCTATGTGTGCCTGTTTAGAATATAGCATACCCCGGTATTTTAAAATTTGTATTTAGAATTTTCTTTGAAAATAAATGTTGGGAACTAAGTAAACCATGAAATCGGTCTTTTGTTGCATAATCAGATGTTGGCAGAAGCGAGTCCGCTGTGTTCCACTCTCCGCAACACACGAAGCGTTATTTCGGAACCATTTACTATCTTCTAGAAAAAGTTCCTTCTCCTGTCTGAGGTCAACAGATGCTTCAGCAGAAGGGTTTTTGTAAACTGTGGATAATTTTGGGACCTTCTCAGTACTGGGGTTATGGCTTCCGGGTCACATGGTTCTAGTACAAGCTGCTTCTTGCATTGCGAAGATTGTTTAGTACTTTTTTGTGCTCTAAAACAAGGTTCTCTTGTTATAAATTGTCAGCCATCGGCTTACTGAAAAAGGACAGCCTGAATTCCCAGTAACCTTCAACTGAACTCATATGTTTTATATGCGGATATTGTAAATATGCCGCTGAATTCTTTCGAGATATAGCATTATCTTTTTCTCGTGATATATATGTTTCCGAATTTATTTCTCTTGTAAATTTTCAAGTCTATAAAACTGTGTGCACCTTTTGAAATATATAAAATGCGTTTTATTTCTAGTTTCGAGGCATTTCACTATCCTTGTTATATTAGGTTAAATCAAAGCTTTCAATAGATGTAATTATATTTTAAATATATAAACCCTATTTTAAGTGAATGCCAGAATTTTAATACCCAGCGGCAAGTTCACTTTAGAGTGCAAACTATGAGTTTAAATGAAATTTGAAAGACAATCCTAGAGCTAACATTATGTTCTTAAGAGATGTTCAACTTATCAACATGATTTAATTTTGACAGCTATAATCAAGTTTTGAATCAATTTTATTGCGCAATTCGCAATCAACTAATGCTTTGCGCAGTATGGCCAAGGCTGGCCTATGTGCATAAAACAAAACTAAACAAATCAAGACTTCTTAAACTTTTTCCATTCGCGATCCCAAAAGGGCATTGAGAGAAAAAAAGTAAAATATGCATATGAAGCATTTGTTATTAACGAATAAAATTATTTTTAGAATTGTTATGCGATAGATTTTAATGGCATTTTTTAAAATCAAAATTTATTTCCTTTTTTTTTGTGCTTGTTTTAATTAAAGAACGTAGATTGACAAACCTGTGAGATTTTGTCTCGTGTTTCCATTTGAGGACATGACCCATCATGGAAGAATTCTTTTGAAATAAACAGGAAAAGGATAATTTTCGTATAAATGAATTTTGCAAATTTTTTAATGTGATTTTCTATATTTTATATGGTAAGGTATGGGAAATTTTTATTCAAATATCAAAATTATTTGCCGTTGGCACGGGTTAGCAAAAATTTTTACCATCATAAGTTGTCATACGAGATGACTGTAACATCAATTACACAGCTACAAATGATTCGACTGGAATGGAATCCAAGCAGGGAGGACACCGTGGTGCCTACTGGCTAAATTTCGGCTTCAAAATAAGATCAGATTCCATCGGAGAACTGCCTTGCATGCGTGGCCGGATTATTAAATAGGCAAAGTAGGTCCCACAACTTTGGAGGACCGAGGAATGGAGATTTTTTTGCGGTATTTTTAGAGTTATCTAATTTTGTGCTTGCATTTTATTTGCAAGGGGCATATTACTTAAACGAAATCAAATTAAATCAACTGTCGTTTAGATTTCAGAACATTACTCTAAAGATTTTTGTTTTCAAAGTCGATTGCAGATCAATGAGATCCATTTTTTTTCAGCTGGCTGACTGGCTCCCCGGCAAACTTTGAATTTACGTGTTTAGAATGCGTTAAAAAAAGTTTTGTAATGGTTTTTACCATTTTGTTTTAAATTAAAATTTTTTTATACGCCAGATACTAAAAACACTCTTGAAGATCATCCGCAATCAATTGCTTTATTTAAATTTGTCGTTTGATGTGTTACTTAAAAACCGCTTATATAGAGATTAAATTAAAATCAATGAAAAATATTTGTGTTTGGAAGTGGAATGGGGCCCCGAAATTTGCATTGCCTAAGGGCCCCCCCACAGAGCTTAATCCGGTCCTGCTTGCATATTTTAAACCCTTAAAGTTGGGGTTTAAATTCTCGCACAGGTGTGGTGTAGAAGTTGGGAGAGAGGAGAGCCAGCTCAAATGCCATTCTCATCATCTGACCAGGGCTCTAAATCACGAAGTCTGCCTCCCAGTGGGAGGCAATCCAGGATTTGGGTCTGGAGTGGGCTGAGGTCATAAAAAGTTTGTATCGTCGCGACGAATCTCAAACCTCATGGCTTATATAAGCCAAAATACTTTAACTTTACTCACCTGATAATAAGAATCATAAAGAACGTTGCCATACTTTCGATAATTAGCTCTGGGAGGGGCTACAGCCCCCCCGCCCCCCCCCCCCCCCGGATTCGCCACTGCTGCCTCCAAAAATCCTCGTCTAGATTTGAAACGGTACGTTAACCCTTTTTGCACTCGAAGAGGCGACTCTCAGTCACTATTCTAGACGGTGCATCATTTTGACGTTTTTTTTTCATTTCGATGGTTTAAAAAACTGCCTACAAAGTAGTAAGAAGTTGTAGAATAATTTTTCAGGAAAAGTGAACTTATACAAAAAAATTTTTACGCTCCAAAGCAGTAATATGAATTCTTGTAAGTCAGTAAATAATTATGCATCTAATTACTTTTCGAGTGCAAAGGAATAATCCAACAATTCAATCAATCGGGATGATCCTGCAATTAGATAAACCCAAGCTAGCACGCGAGTTAATACAAAGATGAGAGGTAAATTTGATTTTCTATGGGCGATCTCTCGAGAAATAATTTTTCGAAGATTACTAGAGGTTTTAAATATTCTGAAATTAATGTTTACAAAATTCACTCTGAGAACCCGATTCTTTACATTATCAAATAGCCAAACTTTTTTTCCATCTAGCCACTATCGTAAACCTCGGTGGGATTTTACATCAACTGCTACAAGCCACTTACGTAAAGTTTCAGCATAACTCGAGTTCACCAGAATCGATTATTGTAAAAAAATCAATATGTTTCTCGTTTCATAGATGTCTATGTTGTTAGTTACATAGATTAATAACACTAATTTGTCTAAAGTCTTTCATTGAAAGGACCAGATAAGATGCCACCTGTATTCATTACTGCAGAGTACAAATCCGTATAAGAAATACAGTAGCTTATCAGTCGATAATTACTGAAGGATTACATACGAGAAGGCTACTATTTAACCCCTTGCTTTACGATTTTATTTAACCTCCTGATGAGATGCCACCACCCATTTGGGATATTTTTTATGATTTCATTCTGTTTAAGATAGTAAAGGATACTTGAGACATTTAAGCTGTCCAAGTGGTTTTTGTATTTAAAATTAATTGTTACGTTACGACTTTATTACCGATTTAAATATCAAAAATTCTGTAATTGGATGCATGTGTCAGACACTTTGTTGTAAGCGAAAGGGTTAACATTTCGCTGTTCTGTTTCATCATAACCATTTTCCTCATGCGAGATGTACGGTAGACTTCAAAATGAAATTGGCGCCGCGCATTTGACTTGCATCATGTGTAAGCATGGATGGAATCGGTTGATTTTATCCGAAATTTTGCCTACTTTTCCTATGAGGATTACTCTGGGCACACTCGTGCCAGTTCAAGAGACCGGAGGATTTTAAGTTCGAAACCCGATTCCACTAAAGCAGGTCATTCCCATCTCTTCCAAAATGGAATTTTTAGAACACGGGAAGGAAAAAGCAGTCATCAGTTTTAAAAACTGATGGAAATTGGCATAGCGGAATGGCAATGCTGGAATTCAAACGAACTCAAAATCCAACACTTCATGCGCCGATTCCAATGTGGGGCCTCGATTAGAGGGTAGCGGCATATGAAAGGATCTGCCTACATTGGGACCTCGCGTCGAGGGTAGACATGAAACTCGATATCTCCCGCGTAGGGGAAGAGGAAGGGTGTGGGTAAGAATTCTACGACTTTGAACCTTGTCTCAAAACAAACTTTGGAGCCTCCGTGAATAACGTGCCTCATTTTTCGACTTAAATGGATGAAAAAAAAACATTCTTGGGACAAATAGAGTGGAGTACAGGTGAATGCCCAGCTTAAGATCCGCCGTGTCTGTGGTTCTGGTGCATGTTAAATCTGAGTCGTGTGCCAAACGTCTTCTTGCTTGTGTGGTGCGGAAGTTTGGAGAGGGGTTCCAGCTCAGGTGCCGTCCGAACATAGCCTTCCGTGTTGCTTCAAAACGGGACGTAAATGTAACTAAACTAAAACAAATCATTTCAGTTCTTATTTTCCTCCCGGTGTTCTGCTCATCAGTGTGAATTTATTTAATATCTTGAAATTGTATGTTCTAAGTAACGAAAGTAGTATAATTTTTTATTTGGTTGCTTTTTATTCCTTTTTATTGGCATTTGTTCATTAAATATGGTAAATTAAACTAATATTCTCCCTCAAGTTTTAATATTTTCTATTAAAAATAATTTTATTTTAAATCAATGAACTCAACGTACACTTATATGTCAGTGTCCTTAAAGAGGTGAATTTTGGTGTAAACAGAAACCTGAATTCAAGCGATCGATTTACAATCATAACCAATCGTTTGCCAAACACGCTGTGAATTAATATACAAAAATATGCAATAAAGAAATTATGGAGCAGATTAGGTACTTAAGCAACTTGTAACGCTGTCATAAGCGATAAGGAGTGATATTTCAAATAATATTTTCCATATTAATAACATCGATTTACATTAGACAATCTTGTAATAATTTTAGAAATAAGAAATGACAAATAAATATGCAAAGATCTGATTAGAATAAAGTTACATGTGTTAACCTTAATCTGACCTCTGCGCATATTGATATTGGCATTTGCTTAATCATAGAATAATTTGTGTCCCTTTTTTCGAGTAACACCCAAGCATAGCCTCTAGCAACAGCACCAGGATGTTTCGCCAATAATATTGGATGCAGAAAAACGAAAATAAGTAATTAATTGCCTTGAATTCGCTTTAAAAGTGATATCAAGATGACGAAGTAGAGTCACTGTTATGGGCAGTAGCATAGACGAAGTAATTAATATATTTATGCAATGAACTCTTTGGCCATTAAATCACGCAGTTGGTAGCTTATCCGCTGGTAGACGAAACTAATTTTTCTTTAATGAATCCATGTGCATTAACTCTAACCTTTTGAACTTTCCTTGAACCGCGAACCTTTTCTTTAATCGACAAACAACATTATCATAAATATCGAGGAAAATCGATTATATTTGTATTCTAGAAGGGTCAGCTTATACGCTGATGTACAGACGGAATCAATTCTGAAACCTCATCAACTGTCTGTTATGCGACTTCTAAATGTTGATTAACCTTAGTTCTTAAACATAAATTAGCAAAACTATAAATAACCAGACTGCCACTTAACAATATCCTTCGTGTACGAATCCTTGCATCACCAGATAATTATTGAAGCATACAATGCGAATATACAGTAGAGCCCTGGAAATCCGAACTAATTGGTGTCGACCTCTGTTCGAATTCCGGGAAATTCGGTAAAATACTCTTGATATATTAAATACAGTAGAGAATTGACTCTGCATGCTCTGTAAAGGCATACGGAAAGAGCAAGGGGCGATTCGCACGGTACAGTGGCAAACAAGTTGGGGGTAAAAAGAAGATATACGAGTTTGTTTCTGCTAATTAATGTGCTTTATTCATCCTTAAAAACCAATTCGAGTATTGTTTTAAGTTAGGAATAAACATTAGCTTTGTTTCTGTTTCTGTTTCGTAATTTTTATTTTTCCTCCATTTTTCAGTAAAAGTTTATCAGACAATTAAAAAAAGATGTTCGGGTTATCCGGAATTTCGAATTCTTGGGGTTCTACTGTGTTATGTTTTCGGGACCGGAAGGTTCCAAGTTCGTAACACGGTTTCACTAAAGATCCGTTGTTTATATGGGTTTGGTGCGCGTTAAATCGGACGTCGAGTGTCAACTATCCTCCCGTTGTTGTGGTGGAAGTTTGGAGATGGGGGTACCAGTTCAAGTATCGTCCCCGTCATCTTGCCACGATACAAAATTACGAGATCCGTCACAAAAAAGTCTTTTTGTTGCTTCAAAACGCGAAGCTAACTTTACACTAAAAAAAACTAAGGGCACAGTGAATACATTTGTTGAAATGAAATTGATGGAGAGTAAATTCAAGGGATGCTATAGGTTCCATAACAAACGTTATTCGCATTTCATTTAATAGCTAACTGAATTTTCTCTTACACTGCACTAGGACGTCACGCTCATTTTCTCATTAACTATGGCTAACTAAACTAAATCGCTTAAGTATGGCTTCAGTATGTAATAAAAATATTCCGTAAGACAAAAAATGCATCCACAAGTGACAATTCTCTTGACGTCACCGTCACTTGGCATTTGGAGTCTAACTGCCCGTAGGTTTACGCTGTGATGTGAAGCCGGGCCTTTTTCCTCCTGGAAGATACACACATCGATTCCAAAATTTTCCACCCTCCAACTGACGTGACCCCGCAGTGTGAACGCGAACTTGGCCCAACTTATTTATGTAGCAAAATGCACTTCTTCTCTTTCTTCATTTATTCTACTTTAAATTTTAACGCGGACAGCGGTGGCCTCGTGGTGAGGTGTTAGCCCTGAAGCAGGAGGGGTCCAGGTTCGAAACCAGATTCCACTGAAAACCCGTCGTTTATTGGGCCTGTTACACGTTAAATCATACGTAGAGGGTCAAACATCCTCCCGCTGGTGTGATGCCCATAACCCACGTCCACCGACTCAACCATAGGGTTTAGAGTCTACAAGAATAGACGGGACGTTGGTGTGGTGCGGAAGTTTGGAGAGAGGGTGCCAGCTCGGGTGTCGTCCTCTTCATCTGACAGTGGTTCAAAATGACTAGTGTTTCTTCAAAACGGAACGTTCATGTAACTAAACTATATTAAATTAATTTTAACGCACGGATATATGGAGGGTTCAGAGTTAAAGTGAACCATGTCCGTGTTTTGCCCATTTTGCACCAAAACTTCCATGGTAATGTAGAGATGTTATATTTTCTACGTAATAATGATTCAAGTCCATACTTCAATTTGTATCCTCCAGGGAGCTAGAACAAATAGCAGTCCACTGTCATTTTAATGGCGGCTAATCAACCTTGAGATCTGTTTTCTCAGAAATGAACCTCATGGAATTGGTTCACTTTAACTCTGAACCCTCCATATAATTCAATTAGTACCTTTTCTTGGACATAATGTCTCTCCCTGGTAAATTATTTATATTGGGCGCTCGACTTATATTATGTCAGTAACTCTTACTTTCCAATCAGAAACGGAAGATGAGAGGTCCCCAAGCCTAAAGCGTGTATCACACGAACAGCTTATCGTGGTCTGTTTCCATGGGCACGAGGGTAATGCCACTCGCCAAAGAAGTTTGTAGCACGTGACGCATTGAGACAACCGGTCAGGCAGGATTTCGGTATCGTGGAAGGCGAACTACGTCATCGTCAAAGTCGCACCCGATTGGTTTGAATTTTCGATGCTAACGATTTTCCGTCACCATCATGTGCATTTTCAATACGGCTGATTACAGTCCACGATTTTCGTCATTTTGTCTGACTGGTCACATGCTACAAACTTTTTTGGCGAGTGGCATTACCCTTGTGCCCATGGAAGCAGACCACGATAAGCTGTCCGTGTGATACACGCTTAAGTGTTTCCAAAGAGGCCTCCTCCACAATTGGATCCCAAAATTCTCACGGCGCAAGTGGCGTGTATCGCGAGATCATGCATTGATTCCTCATTTTTTGTGACATATATTTTTAGGCTTTAATACAGTAAATATTAGCTTAACAAAGGAAATATAATAAGATGACTTCTTTATTGTTGGGTTTTGACGAAATTATGCAAATGGGTATTTCTTTTGCTTTCTGGCTGTTTAAAACTTCATGCAAATGCAAAGCCCCAACAAATCAAAAGTTTGTCATCTAAATGTCGTCAGATTATCCGGAACCATACAAAGTTTTTCAGCTGACTGTCTGTAACAGGTGGAGAGAGAGAGAAAACGTTGAGATAAGCAAAAGACTTATTTGCAGGAGCTCCATTTAGAAATTAAAAGCAGATGTCAAGTTCAACCCTCGAAAGCCCTGATCTTTGAGTCTTGGATAAACGGAGTGCCGCTTTATTTGATCAGGCGTTTTCGTTAACAAGAAGCTGGGACTACCGCCGGCGCCAGACTCTTGGCTTTAAATAAAGGTATCTAGGGGAGACGGTGGATGATTTCTTTCGAGAAGCGCGTCTCTGCTCTTGAAGGTCTATGTCACACGTGAAAAAATTCTTCACTTAGATAAAGATAAGATGATAAGAACGAATGCATTGCTTGGTTTCGAATTTTAAATTTTTTTTGTTCATCCCCAACTTCTAATGTTTTATCAATCTTTCAGTTGTTAGTTATATTGTTGTATACTTTTTAAAACTTGTTTCATGTTTGTAATCGATTTTTCGCTCGCTTCCTGGTGTGCTAAAGTTTTGAAACTTCGTACAGTTATGTATTCTCAATGACAATACACCATTATAATATTTTCAGAGCGTAATTGTCAGTTAATCGAATAATATAATTAATTTTGATTTCATACCAGTGGCGCCTCCTGGTAGGGAGCTTGGGAAAGAGTTGATTTCGAGATTCCATAATATTTACTATAATGAGTCACAGTCAAACCCCGTTATAACGAACCCTCAAAGGACCGACTCAGAAGTTCGTCTTAACCGAGGTTCGCTGTATCCGTATTTGCGAAAAAAAGCCCTAACATGCTAAGATACTACTTCTATAATAAACTTTTTAATAACATAATATTTTCATTAGTAATTAGGGACAAACCAAGTATTAAATAATATACTCAATAATAAACAAACTAAATATCTACCTTTTTCTACTTATTTGCTAATCCACTACATTGAAAAAGATGTTATTTTTGGTTGAAAAGTTTTCGATTTTATATACAACTCGTCAATTTTTTATCCACTATTTTAAACAGGTCCACAACATGTTCGTCGATGTTTTCTGTGGCAAAAAAATTGTTCAAAACGTTTTTGCATATGCAATTGAAAGCCATGGTTCGTCTTGTTCTTCCTCCATATTTGAAGACGAATCTACAAGAGAGTTGTTTTTTTCATTTAATAATGCCACGATATCTTCCTCACTCGCTTCTCCAGATGTAATGACATCGTCGTCACAACATTCGAAATGTTCGATTTCATTTTGCGAAAAACATTCACTCCGTGCTTTTCTGCTCCTATAGAAAAAGCTTTTCTCTTGCCAACCTTAGCCATGATCACTGCAAAGTTCATAGAATGATAAGCTAAGCAATTAAACAAAAATAGCAAAGAAAACACGTGATTGCTCCTGGGTCGTCTGACCAGAAAGTCCTCCCCCCTTCCCTGGTTGACACTAGGCCAGGTGTCCACTGGGGGGGAGGACGGGAGATAGAAACTGTAAAGAGCCTTGCCTGTTCTTCCTTTGTCCCACTTATGGAGTTAGCAGCGACTCTAATAAAGGTACAATAGGCGAGGAATGTGGTCTCTGAACCAGAGTATTTCATGCAAAAGGGGTAACTCTTGTAGAAGTTGGGTTGACTTGAGCACAATTAGTAAAGAATGTCCCTTCGGGCAAGTGAAAAGTTTGAAGTTTTAGAAATTTTCAGTTCGCTATAACCGAGTCTCTAGCGTTTGCTGTTCGTTGTAAACGTATGAAAATACATTATTAACATAGGGCTTCAGTTGGGACCATGTGAAAGGTTCGCTGTAACCGAGGGTTCGTTATATCCAGGGTTCGCTATATCGCGGTTCGACTGTATAAATAAACTGAAAAGTCGAAATAATTCAAATAAAAAATATCTACTTTATAGAAGGGTAATCGGAAAACTGAGTCACCCCGCCCTGTCGTAGCATCCGGGTAAAACTTAATGACACTGCTGCAATAGATCGAGTACTGAGGCAGGAGTCATAATAGCCATCACCGGCCGCGGCCTGAAGGAGGTACGTACTATCACTGGAGGAGGGCTCACGCCCCCCTCCCCAATTCTGTACCCACGTGCAGGAGCGAGAACCCGCTTATTTATCCGGCGGCTTCCCATCCACTAACTTGTGGTGCCCCAGGTGAGAGTTAGGCCAGTGATGATTCTGGAATTATGTTGACTTATAGAAGGGTAAGTTTGTCGCACCCCCTAAAGAAAAATGTCTACAAAATTGCAGGTTTTACTAAATGATGGTCAAAATTTTGTTTTGTTCACATCTTCTCTGAATATTGCAGCTATTTATTATAAGAAAGTTCAAAATTTGTGTACTTTTTCGAATGAAATTAACAAATATTAAATTAATAACTTCTGTACGACTAAGGAAACCGGTGTCTTAAGTAGTACCTATGTTCCAGGTCGTACCTAGGAGGCAAATGAAACAAAAAAACACCTTAATTACTATTATTTGAATAAACTACTTTATTAATAATATTCAGCATTTACGCAAATCGCCAACATATATCTTTTGGTTCATTTGCTTACCCCAGAGCCATATATCATGCACCCATGTTTTGCATATCATACACTGAATGAATATTGCGAATTCTTCACAAATATAACTGCTTTTCTAGATTTTTGTGCTGCTTTGCATCTTTTTTGTAACTAAGCAATCACTTTTTATTTGCTGAAGTTTTTTCTAGTACCTTTTTATGTTGGCTGGATGTTATTCCTATGCATGAAATTTTACCTTTACGAATTTGTTTGGTATTTGTCAAATGCGGGATAGGTGATAACAAATTAAACCATATGTCTTGTGGATTGGATGATGAGGGTGTTGCCATAGAAGTATTAGCTCTGACATTGTTCAGGTGTTTTACGGGTAATTCAGGATCTAGGAATGAGGTATATATGCAAAAATATTTTCTTCTAAACGAATGCCATATATTCTTTTTAGATGTGCAAGAGATCCTTAAATCGTACCTGGTACGACTTAAGCAATGGGTTAGTGTAATATTTTAAATAAGCATCATAAAAGAATGATTTGAACCAGAGTGCCATCGTTACATTAAAAGCAATTGTTCAAATAACACAGAATGATACCATAAGAAATAACATTTTATTGATATTATTGCTGTACGTCTTACGGAATATACACGAAAACTATAAGAAAACAACCGAAAATTTACTTTTCTTGGAGGTTAGGCTGTAACGCGTCGAAACTCCGTTCTGAATGATAGAATCTACATCGCCGCTGCTAGTAGTCAACTCACTGCCGTCAGCGCCGCTGTTTCGACGAAAACAAATTCAGAATGGAATAGGTACGACTTGAGCAACCTTACCCTGCACTGAAAAAAAGTTCTTTTAAAAATTGATTTATTTATAATATAAATTGAGACCGCGAAGGGAGCAAATTTAAAAGTCACAGACTTACAAATTACTAAATGAAACAATGATAAAATCTATGTATACTGTTGGCAATTTTCCATGAATCTTTGATATAGCCTGCACCTCATCTATCGCAAGGCTAATAAATGGTCGATTCACGTTGAACAATATAGGTTCGAATTGGAGAACATTTTTCGTGCATTCTTGTTTCAGAATCTTCAATATTTTTCGCAAAAAATAGTCTCAATTCAAAGTGAATTTATTTACATTTTGCTAGAAATCACCAAATACCTATTTTATATCGAGTTTACTTTTATTTATCATTACTTAGGCCACAATAAAGAATCATGATGTTTAATACAGGTCTACGCAGATGACTGTGAACCACTGCAGCTATTTGTGTCGTATAGCTGCAAAAGTGGCCATCTCTACTTTTCAAAAATGCGTTTTTTTTTAAAGAGTACGAGTCCATTTGACCCTCTTAATATCTCACAATCATAAATTGCATACCAGAACACATTGCCTAAATGCTTCGAATGCTATACAGTTTATTTTTTAAATTTCATTTTGACTAGATGTGACAGAAATGTGAATGTTCCTTGAAGTCATTTAAAATGACGTATATGTAAGGATTTTTTTTATTCCCTTTCTATTGCGGTGGCCGTTTTATTGGTTTTAACACGTTCACGGACACCTAGCTTATGCTATTTGCTTTTATGTTATTTGCTGAGACACCTAAGCTGCTTGAATAGCATTTCGTTTACAAAAATGTGCGGCTTACTCCGCTTTGCGTTTTAGCTTGTCGCGAACTTGAACGGGATATCGCGCTTTGTTCCAGCAAATAGAGCGGCACATGCCGCTTTGTCCATAACGTGTTGATGTTTGGGGAGTTTTGACACCATTAAAGCATTTCAGTCATTTTGTTAATAGCGAAACATTTGTAATTTTGTTGGTACTGATAAAAGCTGAGACTTCTGTAAAAAAATTCGCACCCGAAAAAAAAAATAATAACGAAACCTTTAAAGGCCAAGATGAACAGCAGATAATTTTTTTAATGGGGGGGGGCATGTCCACTGTTCACAACACTACTAGTTTACGCTAGACGAGCTTAATAGGACCTGTCCTATTATTTAAAGGAATTTTGTAATAAAAAAAATGAAAAGTGTAACAACCGAAAATACTAACGTATTGTATAGCAACGGATTCGTAAACCTTTCGCGCTTTTGCGCATGCGCCGGGTGGAGTTATTTTCATCAAAATAGGGAGAAAGTGAAGAATGGAAGGGTGATGTTTACATTTTACTGAGCATGATCTAACAAAGAGCTCCGGAAATGCGCTCATATGACTCATTGCCTGACACCCCTTTCCGGTGTAAAATCGTCCAAAAGTGGTAGTCTCGGAATCCGTGGTCAGACTATATTGTCGAACAGCTGGTCATATCCAGTGACTATTTTGTTTCCACAAGTTAATTTCCATTTCTGTATGAATGGACGGTAATGTATGTTGCAGGAAAAATGAGAGTACTCATATTACCGGTTGCCATTACAATATTTACACCAAGAAGTGTTGTGGTAACGTGATATCGTATCTGTTTTGTAAATGCTGAACGAACTTGAATGAATGGAGAATCTGCTGACTGAATAAAAGCTTGTGCTATAAAACGCAGAGATAGCATTTGCTACCATCCGTTATTATCAAATTCATTCACAGATAAAACACGGTTTTAAAAAAGTGCTGATATAAAGAATACGGTCCGATTCCATCTACTGTTGAATTGAAACCGTGTCAAATTTCGTCTGTTGGATGCATCGTATACGAGACTTGCGTCCACAGTAATTTGTGATAAATTCAGTTAGAATTAAGGATTCAGCTTAAATTATATGAAGGCCATATTTAAACTCTCTCTTCTAAACACGTTGAATCTCAACGTCAGTTTCTGTGGGGTGAAAACATTTTAACTGGCGGGCGTAAGTTATAATCGGCATTTTGACAGTTGGTGTATGAAGGAAACATTCAAAAAATTTCGACTTAGTGTGTAAAGTGTTTCTTCAGAAACTTCATACATCGTTTTCAAATGCATATTTAAAATAGTAGGAATATTTTCCTTGGAGATCATTAATCATAAAACGCGACAAATGCTTACATATCTTTGAAGACTTTTATTTATTTATTCGTAAATCGATTTTTTATCCAAACATGTTTATTCTCTGATCTGAAAATGAAGGACTGACCGTCTTCTAATAAATAAGTTAATTTCTAATAAAACTACGTCTGT
This sequence comes from Araneus ventricosus, assembly GCA_013235015.1. Taxonomy (NCBI): domain Eukaryota; kingdom Metazoa; phylum Arthropoda; class Arachnida; order Araneae; family Araneidae; genus Araneus; species Araneus ventricosus. Next base: position 177,921 of record BGPR01000506.1, on the reverse strand, counting down.
CACAATATCGGTGAAATATATTTATTGCTTCTTCGCTTGCATAATAATAAACAACTCTTTGTTTTGATTCGCGTTCATTCCCTTTTGGTTTGGTTTCATCGGTTGGTTTTCGTAAACTTCCTATTATTCATCTGCTTAATATGCTTAAATAAATGTAAATATTATGATGTTCCTTCAAATTTGCATATTTTTGCTCACAGTTGCCTAGATTGGACAACGAATAATTGCCTAAATTGACTAAATTAATGCGATTATTATCTTAAACTTCAGGAATAGCTCAGAAAACAGTTATCACAACTAGTAGTCCTCATAAATTGAAAGTAAAACAGGTCGAAGCAAAAAAATAAATAAAAAGATACTAAGCCATCAAAAGTTGGTTCAAAAAGAACAAAAACTGAGGTTACGTACTTTTGTATCATTTGTGAGGGGGAAAAAAGATGAAGTGATAAAATACATAAAATGTCATACTTGGGTTCTCCCATTGTGTGCTGGTGTGAATCTGAGAATAATATTTTTTGCTTTAATTGTGCTTAAAGAAATTGGTGGTCCAATCCGGACAACCGGTTTCCTTGACTGGACATTTTTTACAGCGGCTTTTACCATAATTTAAAGGGTATTTCATAAAAAATTAAGTACACTGTTCTGGAGATAAACTACAAAAAAATCCCACTACTTGTTTCTCATGAAAATTACTTTTCCATCTCTGTATATTAAAAAATGCCCAATTGGTCCAAATTCGGCGGCTCTCCCCTATATATTGTCATTAGAACAAGTTATCACCACACTGATTAACTTTTCTCTATTTAAAGTTACTATTATATAGAAATTTTAATTTTTTCATGCTTGTCATTTCTAAGTTAGTTATATTTTCGATTCAATTCTTTCTTCTCTTTTTCTTTTCATTTATTTTTTCATGTGCTTCGCTTCTCTTTTATTTATATATTTAAAATAATATGGTAAAACCTTCAGACAGTTCGCCAGCACCAACCACTCGACGGATTTCGATAATTGTATTTCGTATGAAAACTTATGACGTCTAGATATGTCATCAAGAGTCGCCTGCACCCGCTACCCTTATTTTCGAACGAAATTGAAAAAACATTTCTCCACCATACATTCTCTATGGGGGTAAAACCTTTAGACAGTTCGCCAACCTCAACCAAACGATGGATTTCGAAAATTTTTATTTCGTATGAAAGCTTATGACGTCTAGATATGTCATCAAGTGTCGTTTGCCGTAACGACGGAGATAATAACGGAGATTTATTTGCAAAATAGTACCGTGTTCATGAGCCTCAAAAACTGGACCGATTTCGCCACTTTATTACGTAATTTCTTTCAAATAACTAACGAATCGGAATGTTCCGCTTTATTTTCGTAAGTTTAAAATAGTATTTTTCATTTGTATGCAGTTCGGTTGCATTTTATTCCAATTTAATTTAACTTTAATAGCAGACGATTTTGTTAAGAATTCTCTATAATTTGGTTTTAATAGCAGACGAATTTGTTAAGACATATCTATAAATATTATCTTTGTTTTACTTAATATTTAATTTAAAATCAATAGCAAACGATTTTGTATCCTTTCGAAATTTATTTTTATAGACTGGCAACAAGAAAATTAGTTGTTGTTACGAAACTTTTACGGAATGCAGCGTTATTAAATGAGAGAATGAAGTTTCTGGAATAAACATTTTAATTTTGCGATGTCTTTTTGTTTTCATCAATAATCCCAACAGTTCTATCAAAATGGCGTGTCAAAAATATTGTAAAATACCTATTGTAGGTGATGGAAACTGTTTATTTAGGGCGATATTATTCTGCATTTATGGATCTGAAGACTTTCATGCCGGAATTAGTGAGAAAGTTGTACAAAACATTACAACTGGATGAGGTCGAATGAAAGATTTTACAATTTTAAAGGAATCTGTTGTCTACAAAGAATATGAAATCTACAATGGTTTCGTAATCTGTTCCACTGATCTTCATACAGTATTTAAAACTGGAAAAAGTTGTGGCTGAGAGCCTCGAGGTGGCAGGGGCAGTGCTGAGCAAAGTGAGTACTGGCCGCAAACCCTCCTCCCGGAGGGCGGCGAGAGCGGCTACTCATTTATTATAATTTTTAATAACGTATTCTTAACAGGATATGAGGTTGTTTTACTATACATATTTGGATTCCTCGGGATTTTTTTAAACTCATTTAGAGTACTAAATCCATACCAGAATGTTTAATTCCAGTCAGTTGCGTACTGAATATAACGTTTGCTGTAATGTTTCACCTACATTACAATCATATCCCGAAACATTGGTTTCTCATAAATTTTAATAAAATACGTAAATGATTACTGTTGAACAATTCACTTAATATATTTAGTTTTAGATTTACCATGAGTTTCATTTATAAGGAAGTCGGATAGTCTGTAAATTTAAGTGAGAAATTTAAATGCAAAATATATTTAAAACTTGTTAAAAATAATTTTCTCTATGTTAAAAACTTCACTTAGATATAAGACCGTTTTCGTAAATGCTGAAATTCGAAAGTCCTTTTTTTCCAAATTTCGGATTTGCTCGAATCTTACATTGTAGTGTTCCATGAACAATGTGATTTACTTTAAAGTTTACACATTTCCCAATCTTCAACCTGGGTCGCTCTAGGAACCGGGAAGGGAGATAAGGAATGAAGCCGGACAAAAAGTGAAATATTTGGAGTGCCCCGGATTTGTCGGGACGGATATTACTTTATCAATAACATTAATAAAAGCACAAATTTGAATATTATGGAAATTCAAGATATTCAAATAATTACCAAATACAGCTTCTACTATTCACTAACGGGTGACCATATTCTACGTATAGTAGAACTTGAGAAGAATTCTTCAGAAGTTAAGTAATATAAATTAAAATTCATTAATTTTTTTAAAAAAATTAAAGTTTGAACTGTTTACTTATAATTAAAATACGGCACAACCGGGTGAATTTTTCATTCCGGGATAAAAAGTTAAAAACCTCGACTTCTAGTCACTTGAATTATTACCTCCCAACTTCAAATGCTTCTCATTATTTCCTGGAAATATGAAGAATATCCTATCTTTATATTCCTATCTGCCACATCATCCACCCGAATAACCCTAATAACCTGAAAATGAATAATCACACAGCAGTTACTGTTTATAGAGGTAATGACGTACGTTTATATGATGTATTAATTACTAGTGCTTTACTTGGAAAGTTATCTACGTAAATGATTCAAGAAGGTTTATCAATCACGTAAATCTTATAAACTTATCTTGGTAGACAAGGTTTCATCTATCAGCAGTATCTGCTAAGAGAAAAAAGCTTCGACTGGCGTGCTATTCGCTGACAGATGAACACGAAATGACCGTTGTTGTAATGCAAATAGTCACTGTTTGAAATTCCCTTTTTTCAAATTCGTTAAAATACTAGTTTGAAATATTTGTGTTAATTCAGACTATTTTTTGTGCTTGTGCATTATAGTACTTACTTGATCGATACAAAAATGATTTCTAATTATAGACAGCGTACGTTCATCACATACATGTGCTGTTTAAAATAGTTGTAATTTTGTAAGTGCATGTGATAAAAAGGATTAGAAAGCTTGATGTGTCTAGCTTTTAGAAATTACTTATTTTTCAGAATCATTAATGAACCATGACTTCACGAGACAAAAAAAACTTATTTCGATGAATTTTTTTATCCACTTAGTTATGTAATTCCTGTGTGTTTCTTCTTTCTTGTACTGAGTTGTGAACCATCTTTGGATAGCACAAATTACATTCCGTTGTTGTGAAGCCATGAGTCAACTGTGATTTTGAAAAAAAAGTTCTAGAGTTAAATTTGTAAAAATAAAATTTCTGAAGACAACGAAAACTAAATTCTAATTTTATTTATGAATTAATTCTATCACATGCACATGAACTTAGTGGACTCAATGTATGTTAATTTTCTTATACGATTCACTTTTTCACTCTCTATACGATTCACTCAATATCGATTCTGAAAATAAGCAAGTTTTAAGTTTTTCTGAAGACAAATAATTAAATGCATCAAGCTATCTAATCCTTTATATGAATCCTTTTCATATCATATACTTGTAAAGTTACAACTGTTTTAAACTGCACACGCATGTTTTTCGACACCCTGTATTTAAATTACTCCAGTAGGCAAGGTTACGAAATGAAGTTTGTTTCTAAAAAATCGTATTGAATGTATGTGGCGTGGGTTTTAATGTTCTTGCGTTAATGTTTATGTAGAGCTGCGAAGAGTAGGTTGCCAATACGCGTGTCATCTTTATCTGATCATAAATACTAAACACAAGGCCACACTAAATAGACATTAATTGAAAAAAATGAAATTTATATTGAAATTTTGGTTTGTCAGTTTATTTTGATCAAACTTATTTACATTCACTTGAATTTCTCTTGTTTAGTCGAATGCAGAAACAGAGTAAAAAAGAAAAATCTGAAATGGCTAGCTTAAGTGTATTTTAAAGTCTTCCAAACAAATTGATCGATTGATTGAAAATATTCTCTAAGCAAGTAAATTTTTTAAAATAATCTGTCATATTGACGTCCCATTTTAAATCTATGCTGGAGACCCGGTGTTTTGCACCGCTGTCAGTTATTGAACTTCTCATTTTCAATCTGTCAAACATAGATGTGAGTTTTTTGTATTCGCTTTTCCTTTACATGGGGCCGCTGTGGCTTAATGATAAGGTCTCTACTTCGGGGGCCGAAGGGTTCCAGGTTCGAAACTCGATTCCTCTGAAGATCCGTCGTGTATGGGGTCTTTTGCACGTCAAATCATATGCAGTGATCAAACGCCTTCCTGTTGGCACAGCGCGGAAGTTTGGACAGGGGAGGAGGTGCCAGCTCGGGTGTTGTCCTCGTCATCTGACAGCGGCTCAAACTTACGAGGTTCGTTCCGAAATAGCCCGTGTGTTGCTTCAAAACGGATCGTTAATATAACTAAACCGACCGGAATATCGGACATTATGATCACTAAGATATATGTTAAATATACAAGAATTCAAAAGATCTCCTGGTTAGAGGATCGATTCTAACCATTTGGTACAACCAACTAACGTTCTTAATTTTGTTTAGAAAGTTAAGGAGAGACTTTTAATTTGCGGATTGGAAAAAAAGCAATCCAAGAAGTTGCATATATATATTTAATTAGGAAGTACTTCTTAAAAACTATCTTACAAACCGACAAATAATTCGAATTGCATCAACTGCTCTGGAATTTGTTGACAGTTGTATAGCTGAATATATGTTATAGTAACTGTTTAATCCGTCTCCGTGCATAGTTTATTTTTCTTCTGCGTATTATTGAGATAAAAAAAATATTTTAATACAATGAACTCAACTGGTTTTGTAAACTAAAACAGACACAGAAGAGCCCATTATATACATATAGTGTCCTGATATCAAAAAATAATTGAAGGATAGTTAAAATTTCTTGGGGATATTTCTCCTTCAAAATAGAATTAAAAACAGGGTTTGGCTTGAACATTAATCACTTTTATGTCGGTAATAAGAGCAGTTTAAGCTATATAGACTTCTAATCACTGCTATTAAAGGATTTCTTTATTCACAAATTATAGTTTTCAAGGTCGTGTTTGAAAAAATTCTAATCGTAGAGAGCTGAAAGATTAAAGACGGCAAGCCGTACCCGAATAGAGATGTTATCTTGAGATAAGAGGGATAGCTCTTAAAAATAGATAAAATGCGCCGACGCCTGCTAAGTATACTCTGATCACCGTGTTCTAGTTCTTTGAGCTAGAGATAAGTTCTCTATATTTTTAAGTTTTTGCTCTCTATAAGGGTTGGATAAATGGAAAGAGACTATTACATTTCTTTCGGAAAATGATTAAGTAAAAGTCTCTACGCGGAAATGCTTCAACTCTTTTAGAAAGTTTTTTTTTTAATTTTCTTTTCGTCTATTAACTATTTGCTGCAGTTAGTATCTGCGGTTTAATGTTTTTCTTTTTGCATTTATAATGTGTTTTGAGAAAATATTTTTAGATATTCGAGCTGATGAGTTTACGGAATTACGCGTATACATTCATAATGCATATATTAAAATACATGTATTCATTTATTCATCTAAAAAATTCGTCCAACGTTTTGTTAGGAAGCAGATTTCAAAAACGTGTGGTTTCTTGCATAAGGATCAGGTATAAAATATTTGCCTAGATATACAGTGAGTCCAAAATTAAATTCTCAATATTCTGAAGGCTCCAAACAAAACTAAATTTCACTAGAATGTAGTACAAGTAATGTGCTTTGTTGAAAAAAATATTAAAAAAACGTGCATAAAAATGGTGTTTTTAACGAAAAAGTCTGTATAATCAGAATTGAATTTCGGCGGCGTTTTTAAACTAAAGAAACTGAAATGAGCTATTTAATTTTGCTTCAGTAATTAAAAAAATCTGCAAAAGTCGCCTTAGATAATGATAGAACGAAAATTGAACGAATGACGAAAATTTTATTTATTTTATTTTCGGTTTTCAGAGAACGAATCCCTTGTACTACATTGGTAGAGAGATTTTGTTTCGCTTGGAGGCTATAGGGCCTTCTGAATAGGCAAACAGTAATTATAGACTCTGTGTTTTCTTATTAAGTATTTAACATTTAATACTCAGTTTTCACAAATCACTGTCTTGCAGTTTAAAAAGAACCGTAGATGTTTCTTACGCGTGTTTGACTTGAGATAAACGCGATATTTGGATAAATTATTTTAGGGAGAGATACATTTTTTTCTTGATTTCTTGCTTATTCAACTAAATCTCTTCAAGGTGTATTATTATTTTAATTGCTATTAATTTATTACTTTATTCCCCGATAGCCTTCTTAAAGTTAAAACATGATTCAACCCATTCAGTAACAGACGACTCGGAATGTGCTGCTTATAAAACTGGTGTTTAATGATACAAATGATATTTTTCAAGCATATACGTTTCAACTTCTTTCTTCTTTTAACTAACAGTTTCTATATTTTAACCCTCTAGCCCAGGGGTTCCCAACCTTTTCCCCCTCGCGAACCCCTTGATTAATCTTTTTATTTTCGCGTATCCCCTATTGTCGTATCCCCTCCCCCGAACCATCCGTCTATGCGAAGAAGTTTTTATCTATAATGTTAAGGAGGCCGCGGTGGCCTAGTGGTAAGGTTGTGGCAACTTGACTGCAGTAATCCCCAGAAAGGGAAAAGTAGAACTGTCATCCCCACCCCCGCAGGGATTTATCCTCAGATTCCTTTTGACCCTACCCCCGAGTGGGTGTAGATTTTGATCCGGCTCTAAGCCATGTGATTTTTACTTGTATATATATATATATATATATGTGTGTGTCGTAGTGGTGTTGTGTGTGTCAATAAAACCATAAAAGACAAACTGGATCTATTTTAAATTTGGATATAAAACCGCACATGAGAAACCATTACAAAGGTCTCGACCTCGGGACCGGAGGGTCGTAGGTTCGAAACCCGACTCCACTGAAGATCCGCTGTGTGTGGGGCCTGTTGCACGTAGTGGCCAAACGTCCTCCCGTCGGTGTGGCGCGGAAGGTTGCAGAGGGGGTGCCAGCTCAGGTGTCGTCCTCGTCATCTGACCGCGGTTCAAAATTACGAGTTCCGTCCCTAAATAGCCCTCATGTTGCATCAAAACGGGACGTTAATACAACCTAACCTATAATGTTAAGGGTTTAGGTTAGTTTGAGAGTCAAAAGACTCGAATTAATAACATTTGCAGGATTTGTTTTGCATTTTACATTTTATTCCATTTTACAATAGTATTAGTTCAACGCCAGAACAAATTAAAGCAGTATTCTAACTTCGCATTAAACAGCTAAAAATTAAATTTCATAATAACCAACTATTCAAGTGGTATAGTTATTAAATAGCAAGTATTCACTAGCAGAAACAAAATTCTGTAACTTTTTTAATCCCTTATGTTTTCTTGTTTCCGCCATTACCAACTTTGATTTCTCGTACCCCAGATTGGGAACCTCTACTTTAGCCGGAACACCCTTTAAACATCCGGTTACTTAATTTGTATTTTAGCTGTCATAATGACCGAAATTCAATTCAAGGTATTAAACTAACAAAAGTGATCGAACTTGAACCTCTTTATTCAAAAAATAGCCCCAAATTCCAACAAAGGGATGTTTTAAAAGTTCTTGTAACTGGAATTTAAGTTTTTGTATAATCCAATCAATTGCAGGTAGAAACTTAATAAAATTGTGAGGTAAATTAGAGATTTATATGATCTTCCGCTTTATTCTATTCATTGATTTTAAACTAGTTCCTCATATGTATTGAATTAAAACAAAAACTGGTTTAGGAAAATTTTTTATCTGTTCCATTACCGAACTCGGTCTTTCATGCTGTTTTATTTATTTATCCTTCCAGCAGGCGCGCATATGTAGGAGATCCTTATTATTATTCTTTTATAATATTAAATGTCGTTTTTATTTATATAATCTGTGTTTTTAGTATGGAGCTAATAAATGAAGATTACATAAATAAAAGTTGCATTGATTTTGATGAAAGAACACGATATAAGTATCTCCTACATACACGCACCTGCTGGAAGGTTATTTATGTTAGTGATACATTTTTAAATGTATAAATTTCATCTGAAGGTAATCACAAATTTTTCAGTGCCTCGTTTCATGTTGTTTTTTTAAATGTAATATTTTCTACTTAAATCGGACGAAATGAAAGTTGGCCGAAGTCGATAGAGCATTTCTAGCTTCGAGACGTGTTCTTCACATCTACTAAATGCAGAAAGTGGATTTGAAAGTTGTGAATGAAATCACCCTTGATATCCATCTCGGAAGCAAAGAGATCAACGTACAACCCAACGGGTGCTTTCACTCTGCAACTCAAGCCAAGGGCAATGATAAGCTTTCATCTTGATACTGCACGCTCTGATCTTGACCCTTCTTCAGAAAGAAGCTGCCCGTAGGAAATGAGGACACCATTGTCACTAGTTTCCGATCATCACCACTGTGTCTTGAACGGTGGTTTCTGGCGCTGGGAAAGATAGGTTGTTATCCCGTTTTTGGATACACGTTTATGCGAGTCAACAGATCAGTTCTGATCCTTAGCCGTCATTTGCTGTAGATAAGTCAGATAGCTTAATGAAACTGGATATTACCCGTGATATCTGTAAAGATACAGTGGAAACATCTTTGGACATCCTATTGCATGATGTTAAACAGAGCATGTGAATTCTAATAAGAGTGCCAGAGAAGCTTAATTTAACAATAAATTGAGCCTTTTAGATTCTGTTAATAGAAATGTAACAGAAAGATTAATATTATAATTAATAATATATTATTAATTATAACACTAATAATAATATATTATTTAATAGATATTATATCTTAATTTTATAGCTATTAAATATTCTTGAATAGGTAGGAATTATTTGGGATATAATTCTAATGTGAATTCTTTTACTATTAATTTAGTTGCGGGATTCGTAATTTTAAAGGGCTTTCCGCCAAACGGTTGTAATTAATGATTCAATAAAAGCGACTCTCGTTTTTACTGTGTAGATACAAAGGGAGACATGTTTTCAATATTTTTTATTCAATGAGAATTTCAATCCAGAAAGTTGGATGCATAATAAATAACGAAATTCTAAGTATTCTAATCGACGGAACTTTAATCTCTTAACATATACTATAATTTATTTAAATTGCGAACTGTGGATGTTCGGAAAATTTCAGTCAATAATATTTCATATTTGGGATCTTTAAATCTGGATACCGTCCCTAAAGGTCTCAGGTTTAGGCAAGGTTTACCTTAGAAATACTAAAACTTAAAAAATTCTTCAGTCGTGGAATGAAATGTATGAATATCTTCTGTAGAATGAAAAATGTATTTTTGTTGGCTTTTAAAAATATGCAAAAAAAGAAATCTTTTGTTTGATATTTTAAGTGTGTGTTATGAGTTCTCCAAATCATGGCATACAATTCAAATTATAAGGGAAAGACTAGAAGTTCTTAATATCTTATGTTAAGGTCACTTCTTTTTCTCAACATAAAATAATAAAACAAGATCAGTATTGGCTTATACGAACTAACATTACCTTTAATGAATTTTCATGGACGACTTTCAAATAGCATTACTTCATATGATTCTTCCGAAAGAATATTTGGAGCATCAGTAAGCATACCGAACACAAGTTACATAATTCTCATTTGCATTTTATCAATGCTATCATAGTGAGTGAAAGACACATTGAGATGAAAAGATGCCCTCCTGAAGTTCCGACGATGCTTGTTTTTCTCAAAATAAAATATTGCCGAGAACAGTTGAAGGTCTTTGAGAAAGGTTCCCTTACTGGGCGTTTGCTTTAAAATACGGTGTGGGTTAAGAAATCGCACGTGGTTGATAAGCAGAAGGGCCATTTGCCGCAACAGCCCTCAACTTAGCTGGAAGATAAAGTATTCACCTATACCTTAAAATAAGACAGACTCTAATAACAGAATTCAACTTGTATATCTTTTGCGAAAGGCAAGCAACCTTAAGTATTAATAGCTGTTTTTAGAGGAGGAGATATGTCTGAGAGATTTAGGTGAAGGAAAGTTATCTCTAAGTTTATAGGCAACTCGGTACCCATATATATGTATCTTTGTGGGGTATATAACTGCGTCCAAACGGTCGCCGGTCATTTATTTACCTATTTCGGTTTCTTTGCGTCCGACATTCTACTTGACAAATCTGATAACGGCAATTCATATCCTTAGGGTCGTCATATATTAATGTAGTGTGCGTAAAGTGCATTCTTTAGTTGCAGTGTCTTTTCGGCAACGACTTATCCAGAGAGGCTTCGTATTGCATTCTGCCGACAAATAGCATTTATATATAAAATTTCACTTGCAGAATTTTTAATATGCTTCAAGTTTGATGAAACATGCTGGGAAACTTGGAAATTTTTTCTAAAAGTAATAGGTAAAAATAATTTAAAATTGTTAATTGCTAATTAATTGAAAGGTAGACAAAAATGGAACTCGGGTATTGAAACCATTGAATTTTTTTAAAACTTTGTAACAAATCAAATAAATTGCAAAACTTTTATTTGCTTAGATGATATTTTAAATAAATATTTCGTGCATAAAAATATGAAGCCATATATGACATTAATATCCTGCTTCCTTCTTCATTTCTATCAAACCTCTAGTCTTGTAATTTTTCAATGGTAATTCCAATCTGTAAGGTATTATCTTCCCTAGTTTTGAGTTAAAATTTTGACTGATCCAAGATCTCAATGATTTCATGCTCAGGGGTTCGCAGTGTTCAGTTCTGTGCTTTGTGGCTGTTGTAAAATTTCAGGAGTCGATTTCTTAATCTTACACATTAATAACGGGGTCTTACAGCACTATCTTCGGATGGGAAAGTAGAAATATTAAATCCATTATTCCACGTTCAGGAATTAAAAATTAACTGTTATTTCGTTTTAAATTTTTTATCTATGGAAAAATATATCGATTATTTTCCCTTAGTGATTTTGGTATAACAAAGTAACAATAACATTGAATTATCTGACCAGAAATAACTAGACGTTCATGAACTGAAGCGATTACCTCTCGGGATAGTTTACAGTAATACATTTGAAAACTATTAAAGTTCATGAATTGTATTATTTTAGTTCTTTTGCCATTGAGGTTTCTATATCGATGTGTAATGACCAGAAAAATTGCATTTGCTTTAGATAATGCTAGATTATTAGTGATTTATTTTGGGCGTCCTAGAATACAATCACAAGTTTCCAGGAAGCTTTACGTGGGTCAATACTATCATTAGCACAGAAATTTCGAATTTTTGGAACTAAATTATTCGAAACGGAACAGCAGGGAAACTAAAGCCTATTAAAGAAGTTCATAAAAGCTCTTCTTCCGTCTTCAAATCGAAGGAAAACAGGAATTTAAAGGCAGGGTAATCTCCCTGCCACAATAAAGGAAGCATCTGAAGAATAATAAAATACGGTCCGCTTGGAGGTTTTTCAAAATAGTAATCTACTTGAGAATCCGCAATGTTTACATCAATTTTTTCCCATGAAACAAAGCGGTATTATTTCAGTTTTATTTTTATTAAATTTGTTTTTCTAAAATAAATAATGCATTGTTTTGGCTTTTATTCGTAGTGTAGCTAACAAGTAAACAAGTGCCAAACATTTTGTGAAAATATATTCTGCAACGAGTACTATTTTCAAATTTGGATGGATTTAATATCATTTCTCGGATGAAATAAGATTCATTCGGGCATGAAGAGTAATAAGAATTATTAATGTAAAAGAGGTTGATACAAAACTTTGTAAACATAATAAGCTTATGAATCAGAAGTTAATATTCTCCTTTCGATTTATTTCAGTAATAAATAAAATCTTTCTTATCAATTTGAAATATTTTTACTTACACAAAATAATTCAAAAGAAGTTCAGATTACTTCCGAATATTCGTTCGTTTCTCACAAATGAGAATCTGAATTTATTGATTAGTTCAGAATTGAGAACTGAATTTAAATTGATTAAAATTGGAAGCTATTTCTAGAAATTGAGACTGATCAAGTAATTATCAATGTTAAATGAACGCACAATACTTTCCAGGAAATCAGTTGTGTGGATGGGGGGTATCCAAATTTGTTCAATTCTCCGAGTTTCTTTAACCCTATGAGCCCTATCCCGCCTTAAATCGCCCGTTCTACAGAAGCCGGACTCGGGTGAATTTTTTTTTAGGAAAATGTAGTTCCTTTCTTTGTCGACAATTGATTGGGCAACCATAGGTGTCAACCTCCTGGAATTTCTGTAAAGAATGTGACGATTCCATTCTGTTTTTGTGAGAAAATTCACTCCAAGTTTTGAGGCAATGGAATTCTCTCTCTAGCCGGGTTCAGAGAGTTAAAAGGACAATAACGAGATAATAAAATTAAATGAAAAATACACAAGAAATCGTTTTAGCATTTAGTTACATTTTAAAAAGTGTGCTATGAATAATGTGACCATACGTCCCGTTTTTTGGTAGCCTCTTCCGTTGTCCCCAAGCACAGCTTCGGGACGCCCAAATGTCCCGTTTTCAGAAAGAGAAGTAATGATAACACGATAACAATTTCAAACAAGACGACAAAATTCAAAAAAACCCGACGGTAATGTCTAGTAGCCTGGTGATGACGGAGTATGCACTATACATGTCACACAAATGTAAGTTGGTCAGAATCCTCCTATCTCGCACTTAGTTCTAACTTCATTACTCCGCATGAAGTGACAGAATGAAACACTGGGGATATTGAAACCGAAAGTCGTTGGGTGGAACTGTTCAATCACTTTCACGCCAATAATTTAAATCATACGAACTTTCGTATAAGTATTGAATATATTCTATGTCTGCCCAGCACTCGTAGAAAGGATCTTTTTTATTATGAATAAGTTGTGGATGAGCTAGAAAACACAATTGGAAGTCGCAGTTTATAGAACGTTAATTACCGAAGTAAATTTTAAGAAGTCATGCCAAGAATTTCATTCTTTTTTTAAATCAACACCAAATATACTGAAGCAAAAATGTGTTCTTAAAAAAAATGCAATTATTTATTTTCACGTGTTGATTCCTGTTCTTTTCATTAATAAATAGAAATTGAAGAAATATGTGTTTTCTTGAATTCACATAATATTATCTAAAAATTAAAAAAAAAAATGTCCCGTTTTGAGGGGGAAAATAGATGGTCATTTTAGCTATGAATAGTCAATTACTCCTGTAGACCTTAAGTTATGACAGCACTAGTGGTAGAATGAACACAAAAACTCAATGTCAAAACACACTCTGCACGCTGTCACAAGAATCTAATTCAATCCATTTCAATGGTAATAATGTGACAGACGCTACAAATTAAAATCCACCGTGACAACTGAAGCATTGTACAGTTATAAATCCTGTACGCGGAAGAGAAGCGAACCAGTCTGTGATTCTCTCAGCAATGGCAATCTTTGTTTTGACATGGCAAATATTTCTTTAAAGTTTGTAGTCTAAACTAAACGCAGACAAACGATAGGCATTTTTCATTTTTATCGATTCTTCCCTGCTTGTGTGCGTGTGTGTGGCATCCTTTAGAAACTGTGCAGCCGCTTTTTCTGGGGTCACAAGCTGACATCCATCAGAAAATGGCGATGACAGGAATTCGTAATCCACGAACGCTCCAACCAGACAAGCTGGCGTCTCCCCGTTCCCTGTGAACTGGAACCATCCGAAAATGTCTTTCTTCGCGCAAAAGAGGTAACTTGTTGCCAGCAGATAGTCTAGACCTCTGTAGACGATATACACTTTACTTTCAAGTTCAATCAACCACTTAAGGAGGATAGGATGTATATTTGTTCTGCCGTTTAAGCAAATGGAAAGGAGGGTTCAAAATAACTATCCTGAAATTATATAATCGTGTCGTATACTTCCTGTGAGAAAAAAATGAAAAGAAAAAATTGGATGGCAGCATGATAGATGAGACGGGTCTACAAGTAATTAAGGATCATACACGCATTTCGGGTACTGGAATGCTTTGAAGAGTTTGTCATTAACGCGCGAAAAAAGAAAAGTCGGGCAGTGATGGGGTTAATTTAAGATGCGTGAACTTTTAACATGGTGTGTTACTGAAATGAGGATGTTAATGCAAGCGTGTGATATTGCAATATTCTGATAATTATGAAAATTTCTTGTAGTAGAAAAAGAATCTATAATCCGACTCTCTAGAGTTCACTCGACACAATTTAACAAAATGAAATTAACCAAAAAATTATAATTGGCGTGGTTTTGTAATAAAAATAAAGATTAAAGATGTATGGCGGTAACGTATCGTGTAACTCCGGAGTTCTTAAATTATGGACCACACTCTTGGACCTCGCTTGTTTAAAAATGTGTAAATGGTAGAAATTGGATTTTTATGGACTTATGAAATAAGAGAAAGTATTTTTTAGGCTTGAGAAATTTGCATTCGTCTTTCCATTTGATTTAGAGTTTTCTAAGAAAGGATTTCTGAATAAAAAAATTTACAATGGTTAAGCGATTGCGAAGAATAAATTGTGATTAACGATTGCAACATCCCTTTTCTGTATTAATTTTAAGTTTTATATCATTGGCGAAGTCGAGAAATGTGTTATTTCGATATGAACGGTAGTGCAAATTAATTTGTGCTTTATAAAAGAAATTTATTTGCAGTAAAAGGAAACTTTTTAAATAAATATAAACTAAATTTTAAATTAGAATTCTCTTATTTTTTATTAATTTAGGTTTTGGATTTTTTCCAGTATTTTCTGTAAATGTTGATTTTGGACTCCAGCCTAATTCTTAGGAAAAACATTGCCCTGTTCATTTTAATTATACGATTTGATTTTCTTAGGTTTGTGACCTTTTTTTTATCCTTGAAGAGGATTATTTTGTATGGACCTTGTAATTTTGGACTGTGGTCAGATGATGTGAACAACACCAGATTTCGTAACTTCTTCTGCAAACTTGTAGATAACAACCGGTTGAATAATTACTACATATTTTTACTAAGAATAAGTTTCTGAAGATACTTTATTGCTTTATAGTATATTTCTGATGCAAACTCCATAGTAGTGCAACTCAGGGAAACTACTCAAACGCTCACAATGTCCGAAAATTCCTCATTTTCGAATTTGTTATTTAATGGAAATAAATCTAGTTGCTTAATACTTAATATCAACAAAACGTAACATCTTGAACAGTTTTTTCTCGACTCTTTAAATTGCTTTTCGCTCTTGGATATGAGTATCCGCTCACGATAATTTCTTGTTTAGTGCAATAACTCTCGGCAATTGCTTCAATTTTTCATAAAAACATTAATCAATATTATTTGAAAACCATTATCGTGATCTTTGTAAAGTCATTTTTCTCTCTAGAACTTCTCCATAGTAATTTTCTCTCGCCTAGTTCGCACCTTGTATGGTGGGGTTTTATTAATTAAAACGTAACTTAATAAATGGCTTTGCTTAGTTTAGGTATTTCGCTTGGTAGACTATATATAATTACTCGGAGTAGAACAAAACATCTGGAAATTTTTGATTACAGGTTGTCAAAGCCTTTACTTCATTTATTCTTGCATCTCAATCCATACTTGTACCACCTCAAAATATAAAGTTTTAGCTATGATAAATATTTTTCAGAATGTCATCTCATTATTTTCGTTTCATAGCATTTATGTATTTTCGGGTAATTAATCTGGAATGCTTTATAGCAAAAACAATGGCTTAAACAATGGTTTTAATATTTATAATATTTGCTATTATGCTACAGTAGTCTCAAATTTTCAGTTATATTTTGTTGCACTGTGTAATGCATTTAATCAAAATATTGTCGCTCAACAAGCAACACCACCTATCTCAATTTTCCAAATTTTACGAGAAGTGAAGAAAGAAAACTGAATTTTTTGCAAGCAATAACGAATATTTCTGTTCTTTCTTTTTCACATCTGATATGAACGTGATAAAAAAAAATCAGAAATATGAATTGTTCGCAACCAAAACCGAATATAATTCTTTTCCTCCTCTTGGGAAATTGAGATATATGGTGTTGTTTCTTAAGCGACGTTGTATTTACCTGTAACCAAATGCAATTTCCAGAGTCCATTCATTTATATTTTATTTTTCAGTATCCAGTTTACTAATTATTACAATTTTTGCTGTATACGCACTAGATGCAATCTAAGAAATATTAAAATATGCGACGAACTCTTACAGATATAATCTATCCGTTGTGGGGTCAACCATTCTTTTCGCATTATTAGTCAGGTAGTTATTAGCGATCAAATCTGACGGTATTTTGTCACACAAGAAAGTTCGACTGACTATCACTGTAACGAGCGGAAAGACGTTTTCACGTCAACAAACGTAACATTTTGTCAAAGAATGCGATAATGCTCTGTAGTGTTTCATACAGGACAGTGGCGTAGCGAACCGGGAGGCAAAGGCACCAGATTTATGGGGCGCCATGGAGTCAAAACTTTGTTGAGTTTATGCCATTTTTAAAGCAAAATATGATAAGAGGACTTGAAAATAAACCGTGGCCCTAGCATCATTTACACTTGCTACTCATGACGACTGGGGTAAAAAAAAATCATATGACCCCAGGCGCCACTTACCCTCGCTACGCCACTAATGCAGGAATAATTTGGAATTGCGTATTAATACCTCTTGGTTTATGCTGATTTGATTTGCACATAAAATTACATCCATATACTAGCTGATGCGACCCTAACAGATGAATCTATCTGCCTTGGGACTGAACAAAAGTCGTTCTCATTTTTACTTTCTCGTATATAAAGTATTCTCGTAGAAAGTATTGTAATCGTCAAAAAATTCGAACTCGAGATTTTGACGAATCTCCACGTTTTAGACCTCCCTGAGTCCGAAAAACACAATTTTGGAATTATGTCTGTCTGTGTGTCTGTGAACACGATAACTCGAAAATTATTAGAGCTACGGGGATGAAATTTGGTATGTGATCTTTACACATAATTTGTAGGCTTCTATCAAATTTCGGACAAAATCCGTGAACTGGAAGTTTGTCTGTCCACTATAACTCAAAAACTTGAATAGTTAGATGGATAAAATTTGGTACACAGTTTTATCATCATGAATGTAGATCCGTATCAAATTTTGGGCCACATCCGTAAAAGGGTCCATTGTCTGTCGGTCTGTATAATCGCATATTTTTAATCTCAACAACTTCTTAACAAAATTACTTAGATAAATGAAATTTGGTATGTGGTTTTCTTACCTTAATGGTAGATTTGTGTATATTGTTTGTGTCAATCGGTTTGAAAAAAGGCGCTCAAATTGCGAATTTCGTTTTCTTTATCTTACACCCAGCGCTATTGGTAATCACGCCGGCTTCTAATTCCACTTCCGTGTTGGACGACCTTCGAAAATCGTGGTATGACATTTCGCTAATTTTTTTTTCTCCACTGTGTTAGGGGTTTTAGCTTATACTTTTCTCTACATGTATTAGGAGTATACGAGAAAGTTTTGGGGAGACCACTCCCGCTGGTTCTCTAAAACATGGGGGTTTAATCTAATGCTCTTGGACTTTGTCTGATTGTGTATTGATTTGATAAGATCGGAAATATGAATGTTTGTTAGAATAGCAATACACAACGATGACCTCATGGCAGGGTCTCGGCTTGGGGCTGAAGGGTCGCGGTTTCGAGAACCAACCACCAAAAATCTGTCTTGTAGGCAGGTTTTGTCCACATTAAATCCGTCGTGAATAAGATTTCCATTCGCTGGTGCGGTGTGGAAGTTTGGAGACGGGTTTCAGAAATCTTCTTCACCATCTGACGCATTAAGATTCAAAATTACGAGCCCCGTCCTAAAATAACCCCTTGTAGCTTCAAAACAGAACGTTAATTTAACAAATTGAATCTCTAGTAGAATTCACATCGCTTTATTTTTTAATATACATTTTATTAATTTATGTTTTAAATTGTTTTAAAATTACAATGTTGATTTATATGAAATTATTTTATAGAATTTACGATATCTAAGTCAGTTTTCATCCCATTTCAGAGGCGAATTAAGGATTGTAATCAAAGCTTTTTCACTCCTCTGCGATTTTTTTTGTTGTTGTTTCTATTTATGGTTTCATCTCTGTTTTTAATAAGCTAAAAATGACAGCAAACATTGAGAAATCTTAGATAGCGGACAAGCCGAAAGGGAAAGCGCATGTTTGTAAACAAAACTGACGCCATGCATCTTGAATTGCTGTTTTTAAACATCTTCAAAGCGGGTTGTGATTGACATTGAAAAACTGGATATTTAGTCATGTGTCAAGCAAACTTTGAGGGTATTTTGTTACAGAACTCCCGCCGGCATCTAATCTAATTTGCAGTAAGCTGCCGGTTTTTCTTAAATCTAATAAATAACTGTCATTGATGGTTTTTGGCGATGATTAATTTCCGTGATATTTTTCTGCCATATTTCACCGACTTTTTGACGCCACTGAAAAGAAAGCAATATGTTTTGTAGAATTGTTGTCTTCAAGGAAAATCCGACTTTTCTCTTCCTGATATCTGAAGTTCTCATGGCCGATTTGTTTTTGGTTTTGAAATGAAACTCTAGAAGAATATTCAATTAATATTTGCTTCAGTATTTCTTCCTCAAGATAACACTCATTTGATGCGTATTCAGCGGTGTTTCTCCTCATGAAACGCAACTATCTGAAAGAATTGTGAAATTATTTTGTAAAATTGCTTTCTCAAAGTTTTTCAAGACTAGATCCGTTGGGATTCAATAAAATTCATATTTAATTAGTGAATTATCTCTAATATTTATATCTTTAACAGTCAGAAAGACTCGTATTTGCACATAGTATGAGTATATATAGGTGTTTTTCCTGTCTTTTCCCATCTTTATAATGTGAGTCTTTTTTTTATTGTATCGGAAATTAATTTGAAAAATTCAGAGTTTACTTGAAAAATAGCTTTATTTGCTTTCATTAAAGAATCCTGCTGATAGCAGACATTTTAAAATGTTCAGATAAATATTTTTAGAGTATGCCTATTCATGGTTCTCCAAGTGCTCCCTGAATAAAACTGATATAATTTAGGCCTGGACTATGATATAATTAAGTGTGGATAATGCGGGAGATATAAAAAAACCACACAGTGAAAATTTCACTTTAAGCTGGTTATAATATATAATGGCTGCTAAAAGTGTTCGTACAATTTTCATTGAAATAGGGCTCTATCCATTAATTAAAACTAATATTTCAGAATAAGTATTTAATAATAAGATCTATAATCTATTCTTAACAAAACTACATAAAATATTTTAAAAATATAGTAAAACTTTAATTTTAGGAAATCAATAATCAAACAATAACAAGAACTTTATCGCACAAAAGTCTTCGTACACATTCAAAAATCTCTACATATTAGTAAATATTCTAATTTTTCGTTAAATTAATATTTTGTAAGATATCCTTTAGCATCCACAACAGTTTTCAAACGTTTGGGAATAGATTTCACTAGGTTTTTTTTTTTTTTGTAATTTCTGCATCAATGTTCATCCATTCTTCCATCATTACTGTTTTTAGTTCGCTTTTCGTTTTAATGTCGTATTTTCGTACTCGAACCTCCAGTTCTCTCCAACTATGTTCTATTGGGTTTAAATATGGCGATTGAGGTGGTGTTTTCAAATTTTGTGGACAATTATAGAGACACCAGAGACGAACGTTGAGAGCCGTGTGCTTAGGATCGTTATCTTGATAAAAAAAAACAAAGTTGTTTCCAATACGTTTTATTTTATTTATTATTTACGCGTTTATTATTTTTATTTATTATTTATTATAATTATTTAATTTTCTATTACTTATTTTTATTCTAATTTTTTTATACGTCCATCGGAACTAAGAATGTTAAATTTGCTTTCATCTGCAAATAAGACATTATTCCAATACGTTTCGGGTTTATTTAATAGTGATTTTGCGAAGGAAAGCCTAAGCTTTCTGTTTTTCGCACTAACAAAAAATTTTCTACGGGCAGAAAACAATTTAATCCAGCTGCTCTGAGAACTCGTCGAACAGTTTCAGGTGAAATTGAAGTAGAAAATTTTTCATTAAATTCCGCAGAAAAATTTAAAGTACTCAAACGTGGATTTTTCACAAATTTTCTAACTATAAATCTCTGATCACGTTTTGTCAACTTTGCCGGTCGACTTTTTCTTACCTTGTTTTCGATCCGATTTTCTTCTTTAAAGCGTTTTATCACATACTACACTGTAGAATGGGATAAATTAACTAATTTAGCAATATTCCGAACTGATTTATCTCTACTATGATGAAAAATAATCAATTTTCGAATGCTGATTGTTGTTTCTTTACGACTACGAGCCATTTTTAAATAATAAATAGAATATTACGGTGTAAGCAAGCAAAAATTAAAGCCAAACGATTTTTTAAACGCCACCACAATGCAAAAATAAAAATAAAGCGACTGACGATAATTTAAATTATGAATTTATCCGAAAATATTTCAGTGTACGAAGACTTTTGTGAGATAATGTTTTTGTTACTTTTTGATTATTGATTTCTTAAAAATAAAGTTTTACTATGTTTTTAAAATATTTCATGTAGTTTTGTTAAGAATAGATTATAGATCGTATTATTAAATACCTATTCTGAAATATTAATTTAATTAATGGATAGAGCCCTATTTCATTGAAAATCGTAAGTGTATAAGTGTATGAACACTTTTGGGAGACACTGTATAGTCTAACTATTATATTAAAATAAAGCACTAGATTGAAGGATATACTCAGATCATTCACAAATGTTTTGTCATCCCTCTATTGAATGTAGATATAACACATAACATGTACATCAATGATATTTGACTGATTTAAGATATCATCTTTGCCATAATATTTACATCATAATTCTTTTTTTCTGAGTAAGTGATTCACAAATGAAAAAAAGGTTTTCACAGTTTTGTTATACTACTACTATTAATATTAAAGTCTCTTATATCAGCAGGTGCGAAAAAGTGCTTAGAAATCCCCCCCCCTCCCCAATCCCGTCTGAACAAAAAAATGACAATGAAAAATTATATTAAGAAACAATTTTTTTAAGTAGAAAAAGCGAGTTACTTTTTATGTGATTGCGTTTAATCCTTTATAGAGGCAAATATTCAGTGAATTAGAAAAAAATTAAGCTAATTCTTGTATTTTTTTTTATCTCCGCCATATTTTAATATTTCTTCACAAAAAATAATTTAAAGGGAAAGTACACACACGCACATGTACCAGTGTGCTTGAAGAGGTTAAATTAATTCAGACATGAACAGAAGAAATAATTTATTTCTGTCCATATCCGTATACAACATAAATGGATAAAAATATTGGATTATATAAGTTAATCCTACAGGAATTCATATAATTTCCGTTAGATATATAGCCTGTCGCGCTAAACAAAAGCTGCATTTTACTCTGGCTGCTAATAAACTTTATATACTATTTTCCTTATAAATCCTTCCAAGTGTTATTTTCTCGGTGAAACGCTGAAATTAGTGCAAGAGTATTGGGATTCATTGTAAAGGAACATGCTCAGTGATATAAATGGGTATTACAATTCTGAAAAGATTTCCTGTGCTCCTGCAAACCTATCTAAATATATCCAGCCATCCCTAACTCAATATTAATATTCAGGCAGACCAGTAAATAACGTGCTTTCTCCTCCCTCCCGTCCTGATAAAACCATTTACCTTTACGTATTTACTTACGTATTTCCCTTTTCACAGAATTCAAATTTGATGTTTTGTTTTTAGACAATTTAAAGTTTAAAGACAATTTCACATATTAACAAAACTGGCAGTGCATAAAATACTATAAAATATCTTTCATGTCCCTGTTAAATTACTGGAGCAATACCAACAGTAAGTTTGGTCATCGTTCTAAACTGAGCCTGAAAACCCTTAAATTGTAGCTAAACATTTTTTATATCTACTGGAATGTTTCCGAATGAACTGTGCTAGTGTATAGTCTCGGTAAAGTACCAAAAATATGTAGTTAAAATATTGCAGAACTCGATGACCATTTTAACGGTAAATTGCATTACTCGCTGTGGGGGATAAAAAACCTTTTCCTGAGAAAGGTAAGAAAAATGAGATCATTTTCTTTGACGGTAATGACCGCAAATTGCAGTTAGTGGAGTGCAACAAAGACATGAATGATATCTTTCGCAGAGTGCAAAATACAAATTGTAGGCGTATGTGGGCAAAAAGTCAGGTCTTTGCTCTGTATTTTTCTTGAGTTCTAGTCAAATCTGTTAACGGAATCTCCTCCTATACCCGGAATCTTTCGAGACAGAATAATTACTGTGGTTTAGCTTGAGCTTTTGAATCGGGATGAAGTATTTTGGCACAAGTGTAAATGATCCCTTTGTTTCTGTCCGTCTTGACGGCGCTTTTTCAAAGGCATCCGGAATTCTCAGAATACCTTAGACAAGGTTGACAATTCTTTCAATACACAAAGTTTGAGGGTTTAATAACATTCTTTCCTAACAAACGGCAGTCAAAACAAAGGTTGAAAAGTCTAGTTCGTAGGCAATGAGCCAAATGTTTTGTAGAAGTAAATGTTTTTTTCCCATGTGCTGTGAACCTATGTACTATTGTTTCAACTGCCGAAAATCTATCATTTGTTATTAGATAAAAATGTTTTTTTTATCTATTCTGGTTTACCATTAATTTTTTACTTCACAAATTAGTACTACTGTGTAAAATAGAATATATTAACATTCTATCATTTGGTAAAATACACGATTGAAAAAATGTTTGTTGATTCCATTGTCTCGGCAACTCGATTTTTTTTGTAACTAATTTTATTACATTAGTTGGCTGAGTTAGGGTTATGATTCAAGACTCAAATATGCCTATACTGAGTCTGTATTTTGTGATGGTGAAACGGAAAACTTGGCTAAAACTTAATCCGGGGATCTAGTTTTTTTAAAAGAGGGAACTTATCTTTGTTCACGAATAATTAAATTTTGTAAACACTATAGTTTGAATTTTGACTTACTGAAACATTATTTTTTTCAGACCAGCCAGATGACAGCTCCCGAATCACAGTGTATCCAGTACGCATTGACATGCATGGGATTGCCTATCCTCATCATCTACAGTTTAGGCGAAAAGGACAAGCAACTTGGCATGGAAAAACGCGCTACAAATTCCAAGGCTACAATCGCACGTGGATCATTGAATTGCAGCCATACCATCATCATTTGAAATTTAACCTTACGAAGTTAGAAGCCAGAACTATTGTCCAATCAGGATGCTACTACAAAGGTCGTGTGATTGGTGAAATAATATCTTCAGTGAAAGTCAGCCTTTGTGAAGGAATGGTAAGTTTTTGATTCTGTAATATGCACTTTCAGAGTAACTTAATGTTGCTTCTCATTTTGTGTAAAATGAAGCCATGGATGTTGACTCCGAGACACGAAATAAAGGACAGGTTTGAAATCATTTGTTTTTTGAAAAATATTGAATGTGACATAAAAGAGTCTCCAGTTGGAATTGTCTATGTTGTATTCAATATCCTTCTTGGAAATTCTGAAAGAATTTGGTTTTACTTTTCTACAGGTGCTTGACAATTTAATATTTCCTTTGACACTAAATACTTACTTTTAGTCCATTATATCAGCGCTTTCTTTTCTTTGTATCGCTAAGATGTATAATACTTAGAGAAAGCACTGATTTCATGATAGGTTTAAAGTTTAGAATGCCAAAACTTTTTTTTGCAAACATAGCTTAGTCTAGGGATTTTTAAACCCTGGGTCACGAACCAAAATAAGTTGCACAGTAAAAATTTTAATTCTCAAAAATATGGACAAGTCTTCGTAAATGTTGAGAGATTATTTTTCCGATTCTTCTAATATGAAGCTTAAACAATTTTTAGAAAAAATTAGTATATTGTATTAGATGCATAAGAAAAATATAATGCATTTGTGCATTAGTTCTGTGTTTTTTTTGTCAGTTTTTCTCTAATGATTTTAAAAACAGTCCTGGTGTTGTTTCAAAAAAGGGACGTTAATATAACTAAACCTCTAATGATTCTAGAATGTATTCAATTTGTCTACAAGAAAAATGACAAAAAAATTTCTTCTGGCCTACAGTATAAAATGCTCAGCCACAGCTGAGTTAAACATAGTAAACTAAAATTTCATTATCATGTTAACTGTTCCGAGTATAACTCCGATTTCTGAAAAGTACATGGTATTTAATGTGTTAAAATTTATTAGAAAATGTGCAGAAATTACTTAGAAAAAATCATTCTACGAAGCGCTCAATTAATAGCCACTTACATCCTAGTAATTAAACGGCGACAGTCTGAGTTTTGTTTAAAAAGAAAAAAAACACTTTGATTGATAGGCTTAAAATGCAATAATAGTGTAATTTACAAAAAAATTAACATTCTTTCTCTTCGAAACTTACCCGCATCATTTATTGAATATTGAAACAAAGTTATATAAATAGATACATTTTCTAATTAATTGTGTGCTTTTATTTAAATCTAAATAAATATTTGATTTTAATATGCGTATAAGATTAAAGAAAAAATGTATACAACTGTCAAATTTGAGACTGGATCTATAGTATTTTATACGCACCATTAAAAGAGTATGAAACCCCCAAAGTGCTCAGACTTCACGGTTATCTTTATTGAAAATTCTTGAATATTTATTTGCAGTGAATGATGTGTAGTAAGTAGACTTATTAAAAGAGAATAATATTTATTAGTTTCGCTATAATTCCCCTAATGGATGGTAATTATTTCTTCCGTCCATTTTATCCGGAGCCTTACAGCTTTGCATTTGTGAATTTTCTTAAAATATAAACAAAGAACAGTTCTTCAGCTTTTTCACTAGTAGTTTTATAATTATTATTTAACTAGTAATTTGTGGAGACTGTTTCGTCATTGATCGTTTAGTGCAGTGATGATTCGATTCTTAACATGCGCACAACCTTTTTTTTTCGGTACTCATGTCTATCAATAAAATGATTATTGACATGAATTATTTTCCCTATTGTGAAGAATTTTAAATGCGTTTTTAATACTTTTAATTTTCCCATCTCATTAGTGTTTTAAACCAAGGTCGTTTCCTGTATAGTGAATCACCATGTCGAAATGCTTGTTGCTATTTTATTTAATAAAAGCTCTTTGACCTGTTTGGAGTGTATGCTTGTCTCTCATTGATTTAAAAAAGATATTCAAGAGAAACATTAGCGTTACGAAATGATTCCTCTGTTTAATGCAAGACAACCATTCATTATGAATCTAAACTACCAAAAGAATAAACGGTTATATCCTTTTATTTTTTTTATTCTTTATAGAAAGCTTTTGTTGAGATCGTATTATTACCCAAACGATTAAAGCAGCTTTTTCCTACAGCTAATGTTCCTTTCTTGATTTTTTTAAAAAATTAGACATTCTAAAATATATTATACATCAAACTGAGAATTTCTATAAGTATGTTTTCATCTTAGTTCATTCTATGTCTTACAATTTTATTTCTATTATGACACATGCATTCTTATATCAGCTTACAAATTTCGTTGGAAATGAAATGTTTGAATTGGAGAAATTAAAAAATGATAATTAACTTGAAGAAATCTCTTGTACAGATGTAGAAATTTTTAAATCATACCGCCATGAAATCTATCTTCATTCATATAATCTGTCAGGTTACAAGTAGTGAAAAAATAATTCCGGTTGTTATAAAAATTCTTTTTTTCTGTCATTGCGTTTTATCAGTTACTAAATATTTCTTTTATTAATACTAACCTAAAATCTTGCAAAAATACATTCAATTTCAGCTACAATTCAGTTGCTAATTTTTTTCAGTGAAGAAATCTCTTTGTATGATTTCCATACTCAGTACTTTCTAAATATTTAGTATAGTTAGACCTTAAAAGTATGCGAGAAAAATGTTTTTTTTCTCCTGGTAGACATCCTAAATTTCAAGTTTTTTAGGGGCCAAAAAATTTCTATGCTCCGAGCACCATTTTCCTTCGCCACACCATTGCATTACATTCTTAACATGTTAACTGCGGAATTGATTTTTATTCAACTCGTTCCACTATGAAATATTTCGCTATACCCGGTTAATAGATTAAGTATTTCATTGTTAAGCAAGAATTTTTTTATCGAACACTGAGGATTTTGCACTTTTTATTTAATTTTCATCTTCCTCTGCCCATCTATTAACCGCGATCGAATTTTAGATTTAATTAATTCTATTTTATGACTCCATTTCTTATTATAGGTACTTGCGCAATTTCTTACTTTCTTTTTATTTATATGCTTATAGCTCTGAAAGAAAAGACATTTCTGGGAACCCATTGTTATGTATTAGAAATAATGTCGCTATTTCGGGAATGACCAGTGCATTTAATCTATTAATTTACACGCTTTTATCTTTGAAGGGAAAATTAATTTTGAAAAACCAACTGTTATGTTTTAGAAATAATCTCGCTCTTTCGAGGATGAGCAGTGCATTGATCTTTTCCGCTATAAATAGTCAGTTGTAAACAATTTCCCGATGATTTACAGCGTCGTGATGTCATCATTTAATACTAGCTTGAATTAAAGTGGTGCCTTAAATCGAATTCTCCTACTTTACTCATGAAAATCTACATACTCCAAAGCATGCAATTATATCTGAGGATTTTACAGTTCCAAGAATCTCCAGTGCATTGCTCTTTTCCCGAAGTTCTCCCTACAAACTATCAGTTGCAGACAATTTTAATTACTTCGATTACAGTAGAAGTATTTTAACGGCTTGATGTCATTCTTCAATCAGAGTCGAATCAGATTAAAGTTGTAGTTTACTAAATGAGCGGATGACATCCTATTCGTCTTTATTCATATCAACGGCTCTGATTTAATTCGGCAGCCGGCCGCTTCCCCACACAGGTCTTTTGCATACGACGAGGCCAACGGCCTGTGGCCTGATGTCAGTCAAGATCTGGCCAAGAATCACATTTATGTCATAGGGACGTGGGGGCGTTGGCAATAACAGACAGCCCCAAGGTCACAAGGTCATCGCCGTCCAGACATCTTAACTTTTTCGAGTGAATCCCTTTTCTCTTCTATTTCCTTTTCTACGCGTTCTGTGGAATACGGCTTTAAAATTAAAGTAGGAGGAGTTTTCTAAACTTTCGTTTCAAGATTTATTACATGCTTGTTTACTTTTCCTCTGTTGTTTTAATCATATGATTCTTTTAAAAATAGTTCAAAGGTTTGATTTTTATTAAAGGAGGCAGATGGCTTTGGATTTTAGTTTTGATGCGATTGCTCGCTTTTCAAATGGGCAATGTCCTTTTTAATCTTTTTCCTTTCACTGAATGTTCATTGCTGATGTCCTTTTTCCATTTAAGGTTTTTTGAAGCATATCCTTGCATACGTTATTTTATTTGTGGAAGTTTTAAATCGGGTATGAAATTTATTTTTCTTTCTTACTAATGACTTCTATCATCGGCTTCCTTTAACGTTTTTTCGTTCGCCATATTTGTTTTCATATTTAATTTTAAGAAATACATTACTTTTCAGTAGTTATTTCAGTCGCTGTTTAAAGGTATTTTTGTGTAAAAGAAAGTGTAGATTTATATTTTTTAATATTAACGTTTTAGAGTTGTTTTTCGAGGGACGACGGAGTATCTATTCTTGGATTTTTTTAAATTATCGTTTGTTGTATTTTATTTAAATCCGTAGAACTCTTGTTTAACTGTCTCGTGTGTGACCGTAACAGCTCTGTAAAGTAATAAAGTATTTTAAAATTTCGCTACCATAGTATAAATGAAACTCTTAAATAAATTTAATATTGAACCTGAGTTACGAAAGAAATAAAACGCACTGTATATACTCTTTTGGATATTTCCACTTTTATTAATTGCCATAGTCGCAATAGATTTTCAACAATTAGAAATTACAAATTTAACAACTTTTGTTCCGATTCTATACAGAACTTCTAAAAGCACATAGCTTTCAAGTCAGTCAACTTTTGAGGGGGGGGGGGGGAGAATGTTTGTTTTGGGTAGACATCAGGTGAGCTTCTTTTGCCAATTCTCAAATTAGCTTACGAGCAATCAACAGCATTTACTATCTGGGACATTTTTAAAATTTTGCTTAAGAATTTACAATAGCCATCTGAAATGACATATAAACCCATTCAAAATTAAACTAAATTCAGTATATAACAAATTCAAATCAAGCTGTGGGAAATGTTAATAAATAAGAACTTATTTAAAAGAAACCAGGCTTTTATTCTTCAGAAACTCTAATATGATGTTAATGTAAGAGATCTTAATATTAATAACAGAAATAATATCTACATGTAATTTGCAAACAATAGAATTGCTTAATTACTCGTGAAAAGAATTAAACGGATGTAAATTGTCAACCGGACAATTGACCGGACGGATTGGTTCGTGTCAACCGGAGAAGTAGAATATTAAAATTAATAGATATATCAGTAACGTTAGAAATCTGTCGAATGATTTTAAGTTGAATGTAAGTAAACTCTCCAATGAATTCCACTTTACGAAATTTGTGAAAGCGGATCATCATAGTATTTTGAACAAAAAAAAAAAGTAATACGTAAATATATCGTAAGTATAGCAGAACTGTTAACACACTGTTGGTTTTAAGAATAACTTTCAAAGCTCATTACAATTTACTTCTGTCCTCTTTCTTTCATTTCTTATTGGTGGCATTCACAGAATAGTCACCAATGTAAAAATATATCTAGTGGTGAATCGCATCTTATCTATTCACCTAAAGAAGTTTCTAATTATCATTCACAAAATTTTAATTGGATTCGCTTGAAGTTTAACAGATTGAGTATCTCAGCAGTTCCTAGCGTAGCTTTCTTTCTTTTTCGATGAATGATATTTACAACAATCATTAATTTTCACAGACGATAAACGAAATGCTAAATCGGGATGCTTTCTGTGTCAAATGAAAACTCGAAACAGCTGTTCGTTAGATTCACCTGCGCGGGAAGGGAATGGGTTGAAAAGCAAATTGGAAAGTGACAAATGTCCGTTAATTTATTTTATGACAGGGGCGGAATTAAAAGAAGATGAAGAGTTCACGTAAGATCGAGGGCCGGGAAAATCCCACATCTGACGATGACATACGGTGATAAAACAGAGCTTTCTCGTGTTGGCGTTTTTTATCAATCTTGCGGATCAAATTCTCAAGGTGGCATTTTTGCTGGAGGCACGAGGGAAAGATTAGCATCACTTGAAGTGAGAATAGATGCCAGAACTAGATCTCTTTATCCTCAAACGGCGAACAGTTTTGGGGAGTTAAACGTTTGGGGGCAATCCCCCTCCCTCCAGTGGTTCTTTTCTTGAAAAGCACCGGCGATATAAAATAGCAACCTTCCCAAGAGCTGATCAGGAGATTATGATATTTTTTAAGTGAGCGTGCACTATTTTAGTCTATTCGCGTGAACTCTCCCCTATGCTGGAAGGTCGCTGGAGCAGAATAAATCTTTCAGAAAGGTCGCTTATTGAATGAAATACAAGGACTTTATGTATATTTATACGTATGTTTGTTCAGTTTTTTCTGTGGCGTTTCGTCCTAAACGACTTGTTATGTGTAGCTTAGAAAATCTGCTTACCAACCTGGATTGCATAGGCTATGTAAATGAGTAATGCATGTAGCATACAGCAATGAAATCACCTTAATATGGAATATCGGTAGCCTTATTCAGTTAAATTCCAGTAGAACATTGTATAAAAATAACGATTTTTATAATAACGAAGAGGACTTCAACTGGTCTCAAATTTCAACAGTTGCAACACAACAACATGGCAAATACCTTTATTATTAACAATTTTTTATTAACGTGGGATGATCGTTGGAAAATTACCTTAAATGTTTCGAATGTTTATGAATTCTTTGTATTTAACCCTCTGACTGTTTATCCCGCTATTTCCGCGGGTAAGAAGCACGTCTATTTTCTGCTGCATCCTGCGATAGCGTTTACTAAGTACTATTACAGCGTCGAATCTTATTATACTAATAAACCCTTGTCTATAAATAACGTTTTACTTGGTTCAACGGTATTTGAACGTGGTAACGGACGTTGCATCTAAATAGCTATTTAAAAAATTCGGCAGTCAAAGGGTTAATAAATGGTCTTTATGTTGGACTAGTGGTAATTAACAGATTGTGTGCGGGATACGAATTGGATGAAAGCTCAAATAAAAAGAAAAACCGTAACTGCGCTAGCTCTAGACAATGTTTATACCATAAAAGAAGTGAACGTATTCTGCAGATATCTATTAACATGTCCACACAACTTATCTAAACTAGTAAGTAAGTCATTTTTTGAACTGAAATTTTGATGTTGGGTAATTCGAGAAAAACTTATTTTTGCGTTTCCCGCTTCCAAAGTGTTAACTAAAGGTTGGACCGTAGTAGTAATACATACTATATTACTACCACATTTATACCATATACTAAAAAACATTCGCATCGAATCTTTAATATTTCTAGTGCATCAGTTTTAAAGGAAAGGAAATCTTCTAGATGTTTAGATTGAATAAAATCTTGTTCTGGCTATCTCGGAAAGAACTCGTGTGTTTAGATACAGATCCGAGATGGCAGACTTTTACACTTCGCTCATGGTTCTGGTCAAGAAATAAATTTAATGATTTTTAAGAAAAAAATTCCAAGTGCGTTTTCTCGTCTAAATCTGTCATAATAACTTTTGTACTTTAATTACCTTTTACGGTACTATTATGTACTTTAATTACTTTCTTCTGTCACAAAAAATAACTCGTTGAGAGCCATCATATAAAAATTGTATTCATTTGCATACAAAATGACGCTTAATTTGTTTAAAAAACCACGATTTGCGTCCTCCCGGACAGGCAAAGGGAAAATTTCCCTGTTCGGGCTGTAGAGGACTCTTAGGTGGTGCCTTAGTCAATATATTTAAAAAAAGCTTTATGTTTTAAATAATTTTGAATATAACTATCAGCATCCCATGTAAAGTTTCTTAATTTGCAAGTGCTCTAAAGATTCGTAAGTGCTTAACATTATTTTTCTTAACCTCGAATTAACCTATAACAATTTCATCCGTTTGTTACCGTTTGCAAAACCTTACCTTATATGTATTGTGACCTCATACAGAAGCCAGTTGCTGGAGGTACAATTTTTGGTGATAACATTAATAAAACAAGGTTCCAGGGCGTATGTGCGCCGTGGATAGAGTCCTAGTTTGGCCTCATTTGGACACACATGTTGTCTCGTCCCCCCCCCCCCCCCCACTAAGCAGCTTCCCAATTTCGATCGAGATAAAAATAACACACCTCGCATTGTATCAAGATATTGCTCCTAAACCTGAAAAGGAGAGCTTGTCGCACATTTTACCACGCTGAACTCAATCTGACCTCACTCGAGACCGCTTTTTATTTATATTTTTACTTTCTAGAGCAGTTTTCGCCCTCTAACGATTTTTTGCTCCCCTTCCTACCTACGTATTGCTCTTTCCATCCTAATTTTATTTTTTTACTTTTTTTTATCTGCTCCCTCTCTCTCCCCTTCGATTGAAGTGTCACCGGTCAGCGAAGCATCGAAGATGACGTTTCCTTCTCAAAGTACGGAATTTCAGCCCTTTAAACTTCCTTTCATCCATGAAGAAGAAAGAGAAAATAATATCCCATCCAAAACCTCAAGAGAAGTCAAATATCTTGAGGCTGATTGCATAGCATTTTGGAGTGATTTTTTTTCCTTTGTCGTGGCTTTTTTTCGATGAAAGAATCCTAAATTAAATCAGGTTTAACGGTTGAAAAAATCTATCAATATAAATGAGTGGTGATAAATATTTGAATAGCAGAGCTAGTTTTGTTTATATATTTTATTCTGCAGGTGTCCATTTTTTTATGGCAGTATTTGTTAAGTGGGGTCTTCGATAAACATTTCGACATTTTTTCGTTCTTTTCTAGTTATTTTTTAACAATAATTAACTATCCGAAGAATTGGAACGAGTTAAAATACGTACAAAAACTTTTTGCAGACTCCCAGTTGGCTGGTTTTGATATATGAAACGCATTTTGCAGTTGTGCATTATTCTTTGGTTGCATTTTTCTTTCTTATTTAACATTCTTTAGAATATTCGATAAATACATCGAATTTTCTTTTTTTTAACTGTGATTAACTATGCGAGAAACTTGAATAAGTTTGAATATCTTGATGTGCGGAAATATTTGCAGACTTGCAGTTAACTAGTTTTTTCACGCGCTGGACATTTCCACAGTTGTTCATTATTCATCGGCATCATTTTCTTTCTTCTTCTGCATTCTTTGGGATTTCAGATACATAATTTGATACTTTTTCGTTAATTTCTTTCCTAGTTTAATTTTTTTAACATCAACTACACGAAAAATTTGAATGAATTCAAATATCACTTTGGACAAATATTTTCTCAGACATGTAATCAGGTAGTTTCGTCATGCATTGCATATTTCATTTAGCAATGTGAAGGCTGCAAATTAAATTTGTATTCCGAGTATCGTGAGTTTTTTTTTAATTCTTATTCTGAATGTCCAACCATTCATTTAAAATAATTCTCACGGATAAAATGTTTTTCATCTAGTGATGTATATCTCAAAAAGTCCTTGGAAAAAAAATAACTTTGTTATGTAAAATATGCACGAATTAAGAATTTCTGGACTGAAAGAAAATGGAGAATTTAGTGAACACGCTTTCTTGGCTTCTCACTTCAATTTATCTTTTGGTCCCTTTCTTTTGCCTTTTATGAAAGCACAATTTTATGTTGCACTCAAACAATCTGGAATAAATTTCCTTTTATCGTTTATATTGCTTATTTTAATCGGATTGTTATTTTTTTATTATTTTTGTCTTACTTTGAAGAACTCATGCGGTTGTTTTCCTACACTATTATCTAGACAGTATTAGCCCGCAGGAACTGACGCTGAATTTTGCATCCGATCGCTGTCGGACCCTGTAGACCGACACTTTGTAGATGGCCTGTATCGGGCCCGGTTGATCGATTACACTATCTGATCAAAAGTATCCGGACACTTTCACATTTTTTAGAATTTCTGCGGAAAGGCTAAACTGACAGCCCTTGAACTTTGACCATGTAAAGAAGAGACTCTAACTCACATTTTACAGTGAAGATTCGGTCACGAGGGCAATTGGGGGCACCAAAAAGGGATGAAGGTGAAAATGAAATTTGGCCCCTCCTGTTTCACAGAAAACTGGTAACGAAATGTAACTCTCATCAATGGTTATGCTTGATGTGCGTAATATTTACATGCATTTTCGTAAACACAGCACAAATTATTTGGAGGGATATAAAGGTTTTGTTTAAAAATCCCAAATTTTTCCGTATGTTTTTCTGCTTATAAAATTCAGATTTTTCCACCAAATTGTACGAAACTTACAGAAAAAGTGACAATATGTTAGAGAAGATTTGTGTAAAAATTTCAAATAAATACTTTGGATATTAGAGAAAATTTGAGTATTTGTAGGAAATATTTTACTGCGCATGCGCAAGACATAGCGTAATTTTTCTTCACTTTTCTAATATTCAAAGTATTTATTCCAAATTTTTACACAATGCTTTTCTAACATATTGTCACTTTTTCTGTAAGTTTCGTACAATTTGGTGGGAAAATCTGCATTTCATAAGCACAAAAAAAACATAGGTAAAAATTTGGGATTTTTTAACAAAACCTTTATATCGCCCCGAATAATTTGTGCTGTGTTTACGAAAACTGCATGTAAATATTACGCACATCAAGCATAACCATTGATAAAAGTTGCATTTCGTTACCAGTTTTCTATGAAACAGGATGGGTCAAACTCCATTTTCGCCTTCATCCCTTTTTGGTGCCCCCCCTAATTGCCCTCGTGACCGAATCTTCGCTGTAAAATGCGATTTAGAGTCTGTTCTTTACATGGTCGAAATTCAAGTGCAGTTGGTTTAGCCTTTCCGGAGAAATTCTAAAAAATGTGGAAATCCGAAAGTGTCCGGATGCTTTTGATCAGATAGTGTATAAAAAATCCGCCGAACTGAAGGTACATAAAAAAAAAATCAGTTTATCAACTTCTGTTTGAATTTAAACAGAATTCGAAAGATTTTTTAGGGAAACAAATTTATAATCTAAAGTATTTGGACCTTTTAACCCCTTGTTTGTTTTATCAGCTATCTAATTAGATGACAACTTCTATTTTGGGAATGCGTTGCCATTTTAATTCAATTGAGAACCTAAAGGTCAGTTTAAATGTTTATGGATTCCACATAATTTTTGTATCGAATTATAACGTCTGTGAATGACATTTTATTTTTTAGTTTATAAATTTAAAATTGCGATAATTTGATGCACGTACGGCTTACGGACAAATCAGGTTAAAGGGTTAAAGCGCATACAAAATCCAGTGTTTCTCATTATTTTGAGGCAGACAAGGTGAAACAGCTTGAATATCCCGATCATTTCTTCTTGCAGTTAAAGACTGTAGTTTCTAGACTTTCGATTATTTCCACAGTGCCACATTATCATCTGTTTCGGCAAAGAGTTTATTTGTAATAGCCTAAGTTTTCAAGACCAACAGAAGACTAAAAATTTTGCCTTTCGTATCTCAGTAACCGAAATTCAAAATAATTTCAGTTTTAAAATTTCCTAAGACCGCCGAAAAGCACGAGTTTGAATGTCCGAAGTGGACAGATTTCAGTTCCTTTGAGGAGAAAAGTAAATAGGAGAATATAAAAGTAAGTTAAATATAAAAAATAAATGTAATTTTTGTCTCCAACAAGAAAAAATAAAACGTTCTAAGGCTCTACATGTGTGATCTAATTTCATATTTATTTTAATAAAACTAATTTTAATTTTGGCGTAGTCCAGTAACGAAATATTAGAAGTTACCTTCCTAAAAAAATAAATAAATAAAGAAACGCACACTTCAGGCTCATATGGACCGCGGTGACCGTAAGGTTTCGGCTTCGGGCCGGAGGGTTCCAGGTTCGAAACCCGATGTCACTGAAGATCCACCGTGTATGCCGGCCTATTGTTCGTTAAATCATACGTAGGGGGTCAGACGTTCTCCCGCTGGTGTGGTGCGGAAATTTGGAGAGGGGTGCCAGCTCAGGTGGCGTCCTCGTCATCTGACCGCGGTTCAAAATGACGAGGTCCGTCCCAAAATGGCTCTCGTGTTGCTTCAAAACGGGACGTTAATAATACTAAACTCAACTCGGGCTAATATGTTTCGGCTTTATCCAGCCTAGGTCAAGCAGGAATTATTGGCGAACGTTTTCATACATAAATAATATTGCTGTAAATGCGCTGTATAATCTAATGATATAGAAAATTGTTTCCGAAATTCAGCTATGTAATATCGACTAATGTTTTTTCTTACTTCGCTTGCAAGAAAACTACTTTGAAGCAGATATTTCATGGTAGACTCGAAACGATTTGTGGAAGAGTTTATTTTCTGAATAAAATCTACAGTTTTGAATGCTTAGTTTTGTTTGGTATTTGTATTTCATTAATTTTAAGGGCAATAAATTTTGGAGAACTAAGAAATAATTTCTTTCTCGAAATTTTATGTTATTTGAGAATATAAGTATTGGTAAATGTGCAAAAACAATTTTATCGACATAAATTATTTACATAAACTTGATGAGACCGACTGACTCGACCAAAGATATGTCGCTTCGAAACCGGCAAGTTTCATTTCGTATTCTAATTTCTTACGAAAAAAAGAAAAGATGTGAATGTAAAATGTAGAAATTTTCATTACTTATCGAGTCAAGAAAAAACTAACTAAACAACTAAAACTAACTATTACAATGATCTGATGATAGTTTGATATCATTTAAAAAAAATTATTTTGAATTCTGGTACTACCCTTGCATGAAATTTTAAAAGTTCTCAGCGCTATCTGAACACGTGGAGACGAAACTCGAATTTTAATATTTGCGTGTTCTCTCACTGCTGTGGTGCGAAAGTTTGAAAGAGGGGTTGACGGTACAGGTGTCGTTATCGTCATTTAACCACTTTTCGAAATTAAGCGGTCCATCCCAAAATAGGCTCGTGTTGCTTCAAAACGGGACATTAACCAATTCACTGCCAACTACGAGATATCTTGCTTAACCCTCCGTTAATTGCATTGTCTTAATAGACGATACAATTAATTCCACATTTAACTCAATAAAATTTGAATTTTTCTTACAAAGTACTGATATACATTCTGATTAAGATTAATTATTATAAAGGGAAAATTATCAAAACCGGATGAACATATATGATTTTTTTTATCCGTAAGATGCATTACAATCATTTAAGGATGGAAATCGCGGCTAATTGATTGGTTAAACCCAAGATTTTCTCCAACTTTCTGAAGCACGCCTCTCTTTATTTTAAAATCAGTTTTAATTTTTTGTTGCAAAAAGATATCATTACCCCCACCCTTTTGTTATCAATTGCAATTATGCTTTTTACTATACGTAGTAAAATACTTTTTATGCCAAAGTAGTCATGTTAAAGATCTATGGGTTTCGTGTAAAAAGATTAAATTCGGCATTAATTTTGAAGTAAATTCTCGAATGCGAATCCCGTGCCGAATATTTAATAAGGAGCGATTATTTTTGATTAACCTCGAACATTCACCTTCTACTGGGTCCACATAAAAATAAATTTCCCAGGAGATAGCTTGCGTTGCAAAATTCCCTCTTCCAATGCAAATGACATCATTCCGAACATCATAAAAGTCTATATGATGGGGAGTACCGATAATACGTTGAAACCGATATCGTGGGTTCTTCGTAATGTTTCCTTTCTTAGCTTAATTGGAAGGTCGATAATAAAAGGTTATGCACCTAATCATTCACAATCTTTTGTTCGCGTCTTGGTGACAGAGCTGCTAAATAAAGCCGCTCTCCGTGGTTGTCATTTCATTCAATTTATTTGTAACGACCGGAAATTTTCTACAATCCCGCTTTCAATGACCTGCATGTGACACATCTCTATTTCGCTTTTCCTTTTTTTCTTTCTTTTATCTCAAAAGAAGTTGAGAGGAATAAAAATAGCAGATATAATGTATAAAATGGACGATTCATGCTTTCTCATATATTACAGCGCCGCTCACATTCGTTTGTTCAACCTCTTGCGCTGTCCCCCTACATTAAGTTACGCGGGAAACTCCGTAAGGAGAAAAAGAAGCTTTCCGACGTCATAAACTAGCAACTAAAGAAAGCGAAATGGGCAGACGAGACTTGCTTTTTTTATTAGAAAAACGTGGCTGTGCGCTTAAGTTTAGAACTCGTACGAGCCATTCTTTTTTCCCCTTTTCTTTTTGTTCCCATCTAACCGATCGAGAAAAAGTTTAGATGATGCTACTTAGTTTCAGTTTCTTATTCCCGTTTTTTACAGAGTGTTTACTTCCAAATCGCACACTTAGAGGCAGCGAAAAGGGAGCAGTTGAGACATTAGAGGAGGGAACTTACGACGATTCTCTCTTTTCTTAAAAGTTTTCTTAATTGTTTCATCTAAATTCATTTTTGTGAAAGTACCGATAAATATGGCTAAATGTATTTACTGGATTAAGTATACGAAGATAATGCAGGTTATCCAAACAGTCTCTTTAAATTTTCAAGATTTTATTAAGAAAACAAATGAGTAGACAAATCTGTAGAAATTGAAAAAATGAGGATTAGATATTGAAGTTTTGTTTGTTTTTGCCTCGTTTAATACATTTCTATATGGTCATCATTAGTTGTACGAAGTGCATCATGAAATGGATTCTTGTCATGTTATCTACAGCATAGCGTCATCAATAGTGGCAATGGCATCGGTGATCTTTTGCTTCAAGTCATTAATGTCCTTATCTTTATTCAACAGCATTTTGGGTAGGTGGGTGAAGCCGGTGAGGGTTTAGTTAATTGAGGGAACATACGACTCTTAAACCTCGAAAAAATGGGGGGAAACTGTCAAATTCGATACATTATATTTAGGAAACAATGCAATTCTCAAACTCACTTTTTCTAGAAAAATATCTGTTCTTTCTCTAATAGTACACACATTTTCGAACCTTTATATTGGTATGTATTTATTTGAGAGAGTAATAATATGTGTATAAGTTTCTGGAGAAAAAAATTAGATAGTCACCTTGCGCGCATGATTAGGGATAAAATATTGGTCTAAACCCAATATTTTGGGTATCTAAGTAATCCAAACAGTCTGTTTAAGAAACTGAACCACAATTTATTAACATTTAAATTTAATTTCTATTTTATATACCAATTTAAAATAAAATGTTAAAAATAGTTAAAATTTTAACTTTTCTTACCCCCAAAAAAACTTATTTGGAGAAAATATGTACAAAAATTGTGGTTCAATTTGTAGAACATAGCACAACACATTCAATTAAAAGTTTTTGTAAAAATATTCACCAGTTCTTAAGATATCGTGCGCGCAATATCAAACAAACACATTTTGAAATATACCGCTTTAAAGATATGGCCATTTTGAATGTTTACGTTGAACAGCTGATACATTCCTTCAAACTTGCCTAATTATGGGAATTTTTTTAACGCGGATTGTTTTAAATTGTTCAGAAAAGACTGGGGAATAATATAGATTTTTTTTTCATAAAACCGAAAATTTTCGAGGTTTAACATTCGTATGTCCCCTTAATAATCTTTATTCAATACATGATAATAAACCTACAGAAAGAAGTCCAAGACAATAATATCTGGCGAGCAAGGTGGCTCGAGTGCCTGTAAGATTTGTAATTTGTAAGCGTTCAATTGCAAGTTCTTGTGTAGGACCTGGTGCGCTGTTGAATATGATAGCTGTAACTGTCTGGGAGCATTATAGATAGATTTTGTAGGAGAACGAGCAAAGTATTTTCTTACACGATCAACGTTTTGATTCGATATTCTTTATTGTCCATTCGTTTCTTTATCCAATAATGTCCGCGTCATCATAAATTTCTTGTGCCATCACGAATTGACAGATGTGACGGTGGATGCTTTCCATACTTAGTCCTGTAGTTACGCTAGGTCTGCACATTCGATTTTGTTTCAAACTATTGTGACTTTTATTGAAGAAAGCCAATTTTTAGGGGTTTACTGCACGGCCAATTTCATCAGTTCGGTACCTGAAATGCACAATTCTACACCACACTAACGTAGGCGCGTCGAAGCCACAATCAGTTTTAACACGTTGATCGTCATATGAATCAAACACGATTCACACGGCTATCAAATAAGATTATTACCTACTATCTAATCAGATAACTCATTCTCTACTGTAGTTAAGAGATAGCAAAGGGCGAGTCGTCTAATTAAATAGATTATTCGAATCTCAGACGAGAGTCGTGGCGAATAACGTCTTAATTTGCGCTAGATTTATACGTGCGACGGTGCATCTGCTTTCCAAACTTCGTTTCCTGATGACGAAGCCGAAACTCTATGCTTCTTTCATATATACAGAATTTTTAACACATTAATAGCCCAATGAATGAAATACAATTCATACCTAAATTCTAATTAGATTACCCCTTCTCTACTGTAGTTAAGAGATGGCAGAGAAGGGGCCATATAATTAGATAGTGAGATTAGATGATTAGACACTTAATACGTTTAAAAGCTGAAGAATAATGTTATTATTATTTTGTAAATTTATTGCTCTGAATGACTAAATCTGTTTTCAAATTGGAATTCTATAATTGAATTCGTGAAATAGAGACACTATTGTAAGCGAAATTAATAAGCAGGAAATATTCTTAAAATCCTGAAAGATACAAGTTGTCTTTCAGTCTTATGTTTACCTTTTGAAGGCAGGTAACATAAAAATGATTTTTTTTCCCGAATTACCCAACCTCAGATTTTAATTCAAGAATTTGACTTGTGTACCGGTTTATATAAGTTGAACATATTAATAGATGTCCGCAGAATTATAATTCAGTTATTTCATAGAATAACTAAGTATTCAACTAGGTAATTCATGAAATACCTAGTTATTCTATGAAATAACGGATTGCTCGCTTTCACTGTAACATACTTTGTCCAGAGCGAGCACAGATACGGTTTCTTTTATTATGAGCTTGCATCTAATCTGTATACCCCACACAATGTGTTAAAATCTATAAACTCTTTTTTTTTACAAAACACTTGTTTCTCGATATTAACTCTTAAAAGATTTAATGAGTTAATGGTTTCTAATAAACTGTGAATTTGTGTGTTTCACTAAACAATCGCGAAGTGGACTTTCAGTTAGCAGAACACACATCGGATTTTGCGTGATAGCGCTTTAAGAATTCCATAGAAAGATATGAAATGTGCAAACAACAAGAAACAAAGGTTATATCTACTGGCAAATCTGAGCTCTTCCAACAAAAAACTTTTCACTGAGAGTCATCTCAAAGAAGTAGGAATGTTGGCGAGAAAGAGAAGAAAATTTCCTTCGCTCTCCTTTTCAATTGGCGCATTTTTTGTTCTACTGGTTCTTTTATGGGTTTCATTTATTTATTGGGATTTGTTGACGAGAATACAGTAGAGACCCGCTAACCCTGTCCCCGCTTGTCTGGACATCCGGTTAATCCGGACGGGATGGTTTTTTTTTTGTTAATCCTACATCAATTCGTTGGTTAAAAACTTAGGTCTACGTATATAGTAGTATTAAAACTAAAATTAAGCTGTAAGAAAAGTTGTATGTGAAAAAAAAACACCGGAACTTAATTGTGTGTAAAATATGGTAGGCAAAGAAAATCATATTTAAAAAAAATCGGATATTTTCCTGAAAAAAAAATACGGAAGATAATTTGTGGATCTGTCTGACTTGCTGATTCAGTGAAACTAAGAACTAATAAATTGTAGTAGTAGTATAATTGATTAACATAATTACAATGTTATAAGCAATATTTAAAATGTAAAGTAAGTCGGAACATTGCAAGCTATTACATACAAAAACCACAAATATATTTGCAAGTACATTTAAAACAGACACAAAGAAATCCGAAATAGCTAATAATATCCTTCTGGCTAAATTGTCAATTGCAATGTGGTATTACAAGAACTGCTTTAATAACTTTATTTGATTTGCATTACAAATTGTTGGGCAAAAACACTTAGAATTCGCAACATATACTTAAGCAAAGACTTCTTAGTATTCAGTGTCTAGTTATGTACGGAAAATGGGTCTATATCTCGGAGCGATAAAGGATTCCAATCCGGAATGTTAAGTCATGTCGACTGGGTGTTAATGTCGAACTAACCTACACCCTTTAGGTACATTTGTGTAAGTGTGGGTGAAACTGATTTGATAAGTGATTAGCTGTCAAGGGGAAAAAAAATTATTTTCCCGAAGTTCTGTCAATGACAGCTCAAGATTTATGCTTCAGTGATTTAGATTCTGCCCAGAATTTTTAGTTACAAAATATATTCAATCATCAAAAGGTGGGTGTTTACTGAGCTCTTAAGGACTTGATCTCCATGACATGTTAGAAGACTGTAATTATCCTACAATATGACATAGAGGGTGCCGCTGGGCGAGTGAGAAAGACATTCTGGGTCGTTATCACGGTGACCAGATATTCTTGGAAAAAAATAAAGGCCACAGAATGGAACTTTGTCTTTCCAATAATAAAAACACCAATTCTTGTTAACACTTGTAAAATTTAGATTTAATTCACGCAATATACAGGGTGTCCATAAATTATTGTCGGGATTTCTTTACCTTAATACTTTTGATTAAAGAACGTGGCGATGAATATTATAATACTTTTACATAAAATACAACTTAATTTTTTTTTAATAACACAAATAAAGTTAAGTAATTTCCACATAACACTTAGACTGAACTCGATTTCCCGCCAAATGTCGATGGGTTATATGCAGCAAAAGATTGTCATGTGGAAATTACTTAACTTTTTTTGTGTTCTTAAAAAAAAGAACTTTTTGAGTTGTACTTTATGAATATGTAATAATTATCGTCATGTTCTTTAATCGGAAGTTATGAAGTATGTAACTCACGACAATTTATGGACACCCTGCATTTCGGGCTTTGAATTTTAACCTTTAACTGTCTCTGATGGTGCATATTATGAGCTACCATTATATTAATGCCATTTGTTAGACATTTTTTATGCTACCATTTTAAGTGAGAATGCGTTGTTCTTGTAAGATATGATTTTTAGCCAAATACACTTTGCTTAAAAGAGTTGAGTTCTGAAATGAACTCGCAAATAACTATGCATCCAATTATTATTTGGAATTCTTAAAGAGTTGAACCGATGATGAGCTTTGTATGAAATGAATCGTTTTGTGGTGTTAATAATTTCGAACGCTTATAAAAATTGAACATCAGAAAGTAATTATTTAACTTTAATTCATTAACTTGATCTCCAGTTATAGAATGAGCCTTTTGACTAACACGCGAATAATTATGCATCATATAACTTTTCGGAGTGTAAAGCTTTTATGATCTCATTGAAAATTTTTCGCTGGATAAGAAAGGCATGTGTTTAAAATGTACGGCAAATGACCCTAACTAATTCCTGAATGGGAACGCACAGAAGGAATTTTAGTGAAATTGTTTTCGTTACAAACATAGTTAAATTGTCTAAACTTGGTTATCAATGATATGTAAGAAAACCATACGGCCTTAAAAAAGCTTGGTAATATTTTCCAAATAGCTTATTAAATTTCTTTTAATTCACACATTAACAAATGTTGTATCTTTTTTTTTTCTAACACGTATGTTAACTTGGAAAGATGCGATTGCCTCTAAACTATTTATTTGGTTCAAATTTGAGGCCTTGAAGTTTAATAGTATTCGAAGAATTGAAAGACACATTAATGGATTTTGTTTTTTTTACGGCCTATATAAAATTTACGATTTTGTATTTAAGGTTACATAAAATTGTTAATTTAGAATGAGTTAGAAACTTGTCAAATGTAAAAGTCACTGTCGACATGTACAGCTTGTCATGTCAAAAAACATTATTCATGTTTATAGCAGACCAGGAAACAGCTCATTTTTTTATTTAAAAATTAATAATTTATTTAAAAATTTTTTGATTGCTTTATACTCTTAAGAAACAAGCTACGGCAGTTTTTTCTCCTTACCGTCTTAAAAGTTCATTTCTGTGTGCACTCTATTTCTTTCGTGATATGAATGCATTGAACGGATTAATACTGTTTGAATGTAGTGTTTTTCCATTAAAAATTCAAAGGTATAAGATAAATATGGCCAAGAGAATGTTCTTTACTTCATATCATTATCATCCAAAGGTTCTAACATAATTTGCATACCAATCGCATCAAAATGCGTGAGCTGTGATATTGCGTGTAAAATTCTTGCTCCGAGCCAGAAAAGTTTGAAAAAGTAATTTTCATGATTTCATGATTTAAACATGCAACCACAAATAAAATAGGTTTCAGCGAAATTGGCTTGCACAACTCTGTAAGAATAGTTTGCAGAAATATGAGCTTAAAATATTTTATTTATAATAGA
Organism: Araneus ventricosus; assembly: GCA_013235015.1. NCBI lineage: Eukaryota > Metazoa > Arthropoda > Arachnida > Araneae > Araneidae > Araneus > Araneus ventricosus. The sequence continues at coordinate 133,839 of BGPR01000506.1, read as the reverse complement.
AATACATGGCAAAGCTTTCAAAATCCAAACTTGGGATCCAATTGTATCTCGTTTTTGAGAAAGGCATGCAGTGCTAAAACATTTTTCTATGTATTCAACTCCACCACACACATTGCAACAAATCCAAATTTATCGTGCAGATTTCTCTCTCAAAAAGTGTTGCTTAAAATACGTTATTAATCACTTTAAACGACCAGGGAAGTGATTATATCTAGGAAAATTTTTTACTTCTTGTCCTGCACTTGAGACTTACTATCTCCCAAATTTCAAAATCATCAAAGTCTGCCTCTGCCTAGACGTACTACCCTTGTCTGCCGCATGTGATAAATGGGACCTTGTGCTGTTTCAGAAACAGTCTCAAGAGAAACTTTGTTACGGTTAGCACTAAACGATGGCTTCCTTAACATATGTATACTCACCATCTACAATAAATCGCACCGTTTCGCAATGCTTTGCGTCACGTTTTCGTCAGCCGGAATGAGTAAAGATAAACGGCTTGCAGACTTTTTATTCCCAGAAAATTTGCCAAAATGCTGGAAGGCCAAAACTCTTCATAGCCTTGAAATTTGATAACGGGCACCCTTTTTTGTTAGAATTCCTTGTGTTTAAAATATGCATTATTATTGTTGGAATCTTACTTTGCGAATTCTCTCAGTTTTTTTAACATTACTAATTCGTCTGTTAGTTCCTGCCTTAATGTCATTTATTGATTTTAACCTTCCTGCGGGCGGGCGTATGCAGGAGATACTTGTATCGTGCATCGTATTACGTATTTATATCGTGTTTTACAAAAATAAATGCAACTGTTATTTATATAATCTGTGTTTATTAGCTTTCTACTAAACAAAGATTATATAAATAAAAATTGCACTTAAATTTATAAAAACGATATAAATATGTAATACAATGCACAATATAAGTATCTTCTGCATATGCGCGCCTGCTGGAAGGTTAACTGAAATTTGGCTTTTATGAATCTGTATTCAAATTGTCGGTTGATGCAATCAAATTACTCGAAGCGTTTTCAGCGGTTAGGTAAAATTAAGCTTTACTCATATTTACTTACGCTTCTAGATTTGAGATTACGAATATTTATTGATAGAATTGGTTGTGGTAATATTTATAAAAGTAAAATTTTTGAGAAAATGAACAACTCTTTTCTTTTTGTATTTCAAATAAAGGAAACATTTCGAAATTTTATTTTGTAATGATTTTATTTCTTTACTTGCTTTTTCATTACTGGACGTTAAACTGAAAAGTTTTGCTGCCTGCATGCTCAAATACTATTAATAGTTTAAAAATTGAAACATTTTACCGTTTTCGTTATTACTGAGGTAAAACAAATTAAATAACTATCTTGAAGTGTTATCTAAATTTTCGTGAAATAGATATTTGATTTAAAAAAATGATTTTTAAGGACAAAAGGTGGATCTCCATTTCATTTACAATAATTACAAGACAACAACGTAACACTTTTATTAAAAGTTTATTTAAAAGTATTAAATACTATATTTATTCTGTGTAAAATGTATTTTTTGTATGTATTTTGGAGTGTCTGGAAAGAATGAATTGGATTAACTTTGATTCATATGGAAATAATTGCTTCGGTTTCTGTCGGATTTCGCTGATTTTTTTTCTGACGGATTATCGAGGAAAGCCGGAGGTATCATTTTAATATTCAAAATATTTTTTTCTTTGTAAGACAATAGATGTGAGCAGCAATAGCAAAGCTGTCCATCGTATAATATTTCCATCTTTTAACCCTCTGACTGTAATTGCCAACGTGTTCAAATACCGTGGAACGAAGCGAGTTGTTATTTATATGCAAAGCTTTATTTGTATATGATCCAACGCTATAAAAGTATTAAGTAAACACATTAACTTCGGAAAATCGCAGGATGCAGGAGAAAATGGACTTCTTCCAACCCGCGGAAATCGCGGGTTACGCAGACAGAGGGTTAAACAATATAAATTTGAATGAAATTTTTCTTCGTAACTTGCTATATTCCATCCACGCAGTCATCAGTTATCTACCGTCCATTAAAAAAATCATCTTAATGCTAGTTTTATCAAATAAACTATTTACTATAGCAAAACAGTCAAATGGCGTCAAAGTACTTATTTAAATTACTTTGGTGTGGGCATTTAAGCTGTGGGTTTCAAGGCTAACTAGCGCTCACCTACAAATTCCTAATATAAATGAAGGACATGTCCCCCAGAGACTCAATTTGTAAGGAGAGAATACGTGATCCGTTTGCGGAAAATTACGAATACTTGTTTCTGCGAATTTCAATTTTTTTCTTCCAGTTTTATCAATTTTTTTTTATATTAATCTCTTATTATTTATCAATATTTTTCATTTTTACATGCTGAAGAGTAACATTTTAAATGAATCTGTCGGAATTGCCGCTCACGAAGAATACCAAATTTTATTCTTTCTTTCGCGCCTCTCTGTCTCCTTGATTTTTGATTGGCCGTTTCCTTGAAGGTTATGTTTATTGATGTGTTAGTTTTTCCCGTGAATGATTATATAAAAAACTTACTGTTTCCGGTAAATTAAATGTAAACGATTCTGGATTATGGCATTCCAAAAGTTATTTTAAGCAAAATAATTTCTTTTGATTTCGCCACAAAGGCTCTGATTTGTGGTTTAGAGCTATAAAAGTATTAAGTAATATTACTTAAACGTTTTATTGAAACTTTTTTCACTCCCTATTTTTGGCATTAAAAAAATCGTAAGGATTTTTATTTATTTTTTTTGGATAATAAGAAAATGAAATATTTAACGATAGAACAGAGAGCAAATTTTAATAGAACCTTTTTAGTCAATATTATTTCCTTAACTAATTTTACTAACAAATATTGAAGAATCTAAAAGAAGGCACGCCCCTAAAAAATCTCAACGACAGGGGTCTGAGTATTGACACGTCAGTCTAATACGCTCTTGGCTGAGTATGTACACGTGGATCCGAAATAAAATTGAAAATGAAAATAGAATTAACACATTGTGTGTGGGGAAAAAAACCGTAAACTCTCCCTCTTGACTAGAGGTTCCCAATCTTTATTCCCTCGCTTACCCCTTGATTAATCTGAACCATCCCTCTATGCTCTCACCAACCATCCCTCTATGCAAAGAAGTTTTTTTTATCAATGTTAAAGGGCTTATGTTAGGTTAAGAGTCAAATGACTCGAATTAATAACATTTGCTGGACTTATTTTTTATTTTGCATTTTACTGTAGTTTTAAAATAGTATTAATTCAACGCCAAAATAAATGAAGCTAGTATTGTAATAATTTCGCATTAACTTATAAGGATGGCTAAAAATTACGTTCTGTAATAATTGACTTTTCAAGTGGTATAGTTATTAAATAGCAAGTATTAACTTGGGGAAACAAAATTCTGTAACTTTTATCATTCCTTGTGTTTTCTTGTTTCCGCCATTACCAACTTTGCTTCGCGTAACCCCAGGGGTACGCGTACCACAGGTTGGGAACCTCTGCTCTAGACAATGAATATACCATAAAAGTAAAGAGTGAATGCAGTAGTGTAGTGAGGGGTGGGCAAGGAGGGTATAGATGACCCGGACGCCACTATTTGGGGGGCGCATCTAGACGTCATTTTTATATTAATTTTAAGTTTTTAATGCCAGAGGTTTGACGAATCAGACTGCGAGGGGGCGAAAAATAAATACTAAGCCCCGGGTGCCATTTACCCTCCCTACGCCACTGAGTGAACATATTTTCCAGACATCTACTAACACATTGTGTGCAGGACAAGAATTAGATGCAAGTTCAGATAAAAAGACAAACCGTAACTGTGCTTGCTCTAGCCTTCCAGCGGGCCCGCGTTTGCAAGAGATACTTGAATTGTGCATCGTATTACATATTTATATCGTTATTTTATATATTTAAGTGCAATTTCATTTATAAAATCTTTGTTTACTATTAGGCTAATACAGAACATAAATAGGTATCGTATGTAATACGATGCACGATATGTTGTAAAATTTGCTTAAGCGCGCCCGCTGGAAGGCTAGTCAATGTTTATACCATAAAAGGATAAGTGGACGTATTCTGCAGACATCTATTAACACGACCAACTTATCTAAACTAGTATGCAAGTCAAATTCTTGAATCAGAATTGTGAAGTTGGGTAATTCGATTTTTTTACTTTACACGCCTCCAAAGTGTTAATATATTAGATTCATTTATAGAATTTTTAGCAGATTCTATTTACGTAATGCCCTTTCATTGGTTTTATAGATCCTGTGTAACTTAATAAGGCGTTTTCCATATATTGCATTTTAACATGTTCCCGCGAAACGCACCGTTTTTCTGTCTATATTCTGAGTATGGCGCAGTATATATTCACTTTTCTTGTGCCATTAAACCCAAAGAAACCAACCTTTATTCTGAGTAGCATTTGACTCTACATATTTAATATTATCAATCGTTTCCTAACTTAATTTTTTTTTTTAATTTAGGAGCCAAATTACTGATTTCAATTTGGAATTGTACCATGAATTATCTTTTTCTACGAAATGCACATAAGGAAATCTTTACAGTAAATACAAGCCAGTTACTCACAATGATTGACCCCTTGACAGTGTAGTTTTTTGTACTACTTTGAGATGACTCCTCCTCTGTTTTGGGGATGCTTTGTCATTTGATTCAACCGCAGGCCCATTGAATATTTGAGATGCTAATGGATTACCGGTCATTTTTGTATCGAATTATAACGTCTATTAATGACTTGATTTTAACTTATAAGCTTAAAAATGGCGTCATTCGACACACGAATGAAGCTCGGGCAAAACTGTTAAGGGAAAACCTTACAGCGCATTTTTTGTGATTTTTTTCTTATTGTAATAAAAATATAAATGGCTATTCTTTATTTGTTAATTAAATAAATTATTATTTGATAAATTAAGTTTTCTTTAATTGAAAGATGTTTTTCTTTCGAATATTTTTTTCCATTGTTATGATGGACATGCGTATTGGATTCTTCCGTCTCAATACTTCGTCGCCCCTTGTTACATGTAACCCAACTCGGATCTCAACCCACAGTTTTAGAAGCCATGTTTTATTGACTAGTAATTGATGCAAATTAACATTCAGCCATATAAAGGCTTCATCTTTGATCCGAAAAATGATTCATACATTCTTAATAAATTTCCATCTACTATATTACCAGTTTTTCCCAAACTTCTATTAGAATAAATGCACGATGTGCTCCAAAAACGTTAGTACTGCAAAGGAAGTTGAAAGTGCCTTCCGGCAATTAGATTCATGGTATCTAGCGCTAGTAGTCCTCTAAATATGAAAAAATTCTAGTGAAAAGACGTCTTCATGAAAGAAAACCTTCCCCTTAATGGGACACCAGACGCGTGTTGCTGATAACGGGAGCGAGGGTCTGGAGCAGTAGATTAACTTTTACTGCCGACTCTTAACATACCTCTTTTATCTGTGAATTCGTTTTATAGCAGCAGATAGACCCACTGCTCCACTAATTCTTGACCGGCATAATAATTTTTAATCTGGGCATTTTACATTTATAAGGAATTTGACGTAAATATCTATTCTCATTTATGCTTTAAGTTACGAAAATTGGAAAATGAACATTGGGGATTTTTGTTTAATATTGCAGTAGTCTTCCTTCTATATTCACGTAAATGATCACCCGGAATACGAGATGTTTTGCATTTGTTGAACCAGTGCTAAAATAGAAATAGGCATAGACAGTGAACTAGGCAGGCATCTCGTAGATCTGGTGAGATTACCGTAGTGTTAAATTAATCGTTAAGGATGTTTTTTTTTTCAAACCTGTAGAAATTTGTAAAAACTACTTCTGTGTACATGATATTTTCTAAAAATTATGAACATAAAGCGGAAAAAAATTCCGCATTTAAAAATATGTTTAAGTTCTTAAATCGTATATGTACTTAAATACTCATCATAGAATGTATCAGTATAATCCCGGTTAACCGATATAAAGGGGGGGGGGAGCCGTTTCAGATGAGGTGTTTCGGTTAAGCCATGAACATCTATTACTATTTTGCATTTAATTACAGTGTGGAATTCTGAAATGTTTTGAGTGTAAAACGAATTCAAAACACTCTTTTGTAGGCTACACTTTTTTCTTTAAGTTAACCCTCCGTCGGGCGCAATATTCGCAACTGCGAGTTCGAGCGCAATGAACCTGATTGGCACAGGTAAACAACATCGTAATTAATATCTTTTAATATCCTTTAATTTTATCATTCTAAAATTATTCTTGGGAAGGCTTTAAAAGTGCAAAAAAAGTATCGCCTTCGTGTTTATTTCCGTGTAGTACTGTAATGTGTTTTTTGGATTTGCGGTTTCGGAGGCATTTCGGATAACCCGAGTTCGGTTAGCCGGAGTTTTACTGTATTTATGGTGAGTTTATCGAACAGTTTGTCATCTGTTTAGATCTGTAAATAATGCTCTGGTAAGTAGATGTAATTGAAGGTATTTTCCCACGCTTGTAAAATCTGCACTTCCAACATTTTCACATCTTTTTAGAATTAGTAACAGGTCGCAGCTCCAAACTACAAATGAAATTGCATTTCTACGTTAAAACTTTAGAAGCTCAACACTTTCGTTGCTATTCCGAATTTTTGCAATTTTAAAGTCATGGACGGTACAACGCAGCAAATATGTCGTGCAAAAGAAAAAAGGCCGCTAAAATAAGGACTGTTGTAAATAAGCAATTAAATGAGTGAAATGTATATATAAATGAATTTAAATTATCTAAAATATTGAAAAAAATGTTTGTGTTAGGGAAAATTTCCCTTTTTTTCCAAATTAATTTTCTTGTAATTCTTATCGGTTCATTTAGTCCATTTCGCAATAGTTCCTCAAGACGATATATTGTAGTTTTCTTTTTAGTTCGTTTAATTTTTAGACTAATACATGAAGAAAGAAAATTATCTACTTCCTATTTCACAGCTACCATCCCATTGGTTTTTAATCCCAATACGTGAAGTTTTGCATCGAATATTGTCCGCTTCTACGGAATATCTGCTGTGTTTACGGGCCAGGTGCACGTTTAACCCTTAAATGTACCATCTTGTAAAAATTGATTTAAAAATGTTTCTTGGTTTTCATTTTTAAAATAAAACATGGGGAAAAATGCTTTAAAAATCCTATTTTGTTTTAAGTATGGTTTACGGCTAAAAAAACTGTTACCAATCGGCTACTGGTTTTAGTTCAGAAAAAAAATTCCTTGATAAAATTCTATAATATAAAACACAGATGAATTTTAAGAACTAATCGTAATAATCAGGATAAGGAATTTCCTTCAGCATTTATAGAATAAAATATATTTTCAAGCGTACAAACAAAGCAAAAAAAGATGCAGCCGCAAGCGAAAAACGTCTATTTTTCTCATCAGCCTCCCATCTGTATGTTGTAAATTGATTTAATAACAGTTGCAAGTATGTATCCTATTGGCAATTCCAATAGGATACAGGCATTAGAGCTTCAGTCTTATCCTCAATTATTTTAAAAGATAAAATTGAGTGTGTTGCTTAAAGGCAACACAGGGCATTTTAAGGGTTAATTCGTCGAGGATTAAAACGTCTTTCCGTTGATGTGATGTGGAAGTTTGGTGTCATCCTCGTCTTCTGAGAACAGTTCAAAAGTCAGTTCCAAATTAGCACTCGTAGCTTCCGAATAATAGGTTTAATCGAACTAAAACTAGAAAATTAGTATTGTCCAATGATCACAAAACTTATGGAATTCTCTATGTTCGAAACAACTGTTTACCACAATGCTTTACGTTCTATTATATATAACCTTGTGATGTTTTTTTCGTATATGACCTATTCGTCTGTTTTTTCAAAAAACTACATTATGTGGTTATTTTCATTCGTCTCTTAGCTGCCATTTGAACGCTTGATACCAACCAGTAAGATGCGTAGTCCATATGCCCGTGTCCCCTCCCCCAGAATTGCTTACTATTTCGCATAAAAAGTGACTATGTTTCATTAAACTCTATAAAAACTATCTAAGATAGCAACAATGAAGAAAATCTCAAATCCTGTCAACAAGCCGGAAGGTGAAGGTAGATTATTTTGTCCGCTGATACAAGGAAAAGAAAATTGAACTCTCCGCCGCCATTTCCTCCCCTAATTTCATAAGGGTTATGAGAATGTAAGAGGGTGGAAGAAAAAGCAATTGATGAGAGTTTTCCAACAAGATGTCACAAGCTTGGATTTAAAAAAAAACTTCAGAAGTTCGGGGGTTGAAAATCACATTTCTGTCCCAACTTCCAACTAAATTGCAACTATGGGAAAAACTTCCAGTACAAAAGTTGTTCCTTATGATGAGGCATTAAGGGGAAATGAAAATTTCAACACCCTCTTTGAGCTGGATGGCACATCTATGAACTCGGCAGAGATTTTTGCCCTCCAATTTATCACTTGCCGGTTTAAATGTAATTCAAATTACTCTAGTTATCGTGTTCATAAGGTAACATGGGCAAAGCGTTATAAACTTTAAAACAAGGGATGGTTTGCGGTTCTAGGCGCTATGATCAGTGAAACTATGCAGAAGAAGTCGTGTCCGAAATAGTGTCATGAGAATCATTGTAATAAATAGTATTCTTATAAGAAATCCACACTTAAAAAATGGTAACATAAAAGATTAAGAATACAAAAGTAAAATGTATTGCACTGTCATTGTTATCCTTTGATTGGTTAGGGGCGCGGTAGTCTGGTGGTAGAGTCTCGGTTTCGGTGCTGCTGTGGTATTTTTGAGATTAGAAGAAGAAGGTTCTGTTAAACTGTCCCTTCTTGCTGCTAAATTTAGAATAGCTCTCTTAAGAGGTGGTACAATACCACGTATGGAACTGTTAGCTGCCTTGGTAGGAGCAAGACTAACAAATTCAGTTATTGAAGCATTGAATTGGAAAGAAGTAAAATGCTACTACTGGAGCGATAGGGTTCTTTGACCCTAGATCACGCTGTGTTCGTGGACCTAGTTTACGGTAAATTTACCGTCATGGGTTAGACGTCTTTGCGTTGGTCTGGCGTGTAAATTTAGAGAGTATGATGCAGGCAGGCTCATGTGTCATCCTCGTCATTTGACCACAGCTCAAAATGACGAGATCCGTCCCAAAATAAGGGCCACGGTGGCCTAGTGGTATGGTTTCGACTTTGGAGCCGGATGGTTCCAGGCTCGAATCCCGATTCCATTGTAGATCTGCCGTGTATGTGGGCCTGTTGCATGGTAAATCAGAATTGGGGGCCAAATGGCCTTCCGCTGATGTGGTGCGGTAGTCTGGAGAGGGGGTGCCAGCTCATGTGTTGTCCTCGTCATCTGACAGCGGTTTAAAAGTACGAGGCCCGTCCCAAAATATCCCTCGTATTGCTTCAAAACGGGACGTTAATATAACTAAACTAAAACCGTTCTAAAAAGCTCTCGTGTAGCTTCAAACGAGAACACAACCCTATGACTATGTAGTCTATTGTAATATATAATTAGATGACCTACCTGATCTATGAAGAGTCCGTAGAGCACTTGAGATGGTAGTGAATTACCGGTCATTTTTGAGTGGATTGATCGTGTGTACATTATTAATTTTAGCTAACAACTTTAAAAATGTCATAATTCGATGCACGAGTGGAGCTTTGGTATCGCAGTTAGGGGGTTAATATAACTTCAGAATAACAATAGTAGCTAGGTTTAGTAGTTAAATTTCGTAATAGTTAGCGTCTTAATGAGATACCTCCCTGTGCGGTGGAGTAACCACATTTGTATGGAGTAAATGTTCGGTAGTAGATCGTCACCTAAATACTTTCATCCGTTATTTGCTTTGTAAATTCATTCTTCTATCGCGTGTGCAATAAATAGCTCCTCAGCGCGTAACGTTTGTTCAACTGCTTAAGCCCAGTGTATTTATGGTAAGCAGACAAGGACAAGATCGTTTTCTTTCCGGGTTACGCCCTTGTACTTGGCTTTTCAATTTGGGCTCACATTCAACTTCCTGTGAAGATGTTAAAAAATACGGAATGAATGAATGAGAATGGAGCAACAATGACACGAGGCGTCTTAGAAACTGGGGCATAAACGTATTCGTACAATGAGACGTTTTTTATAAGGTTGTCACCAGAATGATTTGCTTAAATGGCTGGCTTTGAAAATAATTCTTACTTCTCTAAATAATTTCTGTCAACAGTTAAGCTTATTTTGCTAATTAAGATTGTGGGGAAACACCGATGGAGTCCGTTTCTTGTAAAAGTGCCGTACTGTAGAAAATCCTACTCGTACGCTTTAAAATTTTGCAAGATGCAAAAGTAATATGTCGTCGCTTAACGAGCAACACCGCCTATCTCATTTCTTTGAAATTTCAAAGAGGATGAAAATCTCAATTTTTCGCAACCAATAACGAATATTTCTGAATTTTTTAACATCTAGTATAAACATAAGACCACATGTTCCTACAAGATGTGAAAAAAAATTCAGAAATAGTCGTTATTGGTTGCGAAAAATTGAGTATTTTCTTCCTCTTTGAAATTTAAAAAAATTGAGATAGGTGGTGTTTGCTTGTTAAGCGACGCTGTACGATTAGAGAAATTCAATGCGATTTTTTGGTAGTTATCAAGCTGTCACAGTTCGCTTTGCTTAAACAAAAACCGAGAGGCTCACTCTAATCTACCACAAACAATAAATATTGATGTTTTTTCAAATAAGTGAATAAATTCCCATTATGAAAGAAAACAGTATATAATAAAATTTGCGATTTTAAGAGATGCAATGAGAATTGAATGCAAATTTAATTGTTCTCTTTTGAAAAATTCCACCAGCATGTAATATTTTTATAAGCATTGGTAAGATCTTTATTCTATACATAAGATGCCATGAAGTCACTCCCACAAGTTTAAATTTGCCAGTAACGTTTTGGGGGGAGAGGAAGTTTGTATAGTGGGTTGCCGCCCAAGGTTCAATTTTATGTGGTTCAATCCACATAGCCTCATATAGTTTTAGAAAGAGAAATTAATCTACCACATCCTAATATATCAGCTAACAATTGATGTAGGATGATGGCAGTTCGATCGAATCCATATTCTTTTCGTTTTATTCGATTGTACTGTTTTTTTACCATGTAGGTGAATTTCGTAATTCCTGAACATTTATTCAGCGTATGAGAATTTTTTTCCCCGCAAATCATCATGCTAAAAATACAATTTCTTCTCCTTGTAGCTCACATTTTTCATTACTAAATTTTAAAAGTTTCCGATCTAGTGACACTTTTTGACTCGGTTCAATCAACTGTTGACCCACTGATGTCCGGCACTAATCTTTCCGCTCGTGAAGCGTCGATCAAAAATCAGCAAAGAAATAAATTTAGTTAACACGCATTTACCAGTGAGGTTGTCTCACCTTTTTTCTCGTGTATTTACCACATACCGAATTTCATTTATCTAGCTTGTTACATTTTTGAGTTATCGCGTTCACATGCACATGAATGGGCAGACTTTCCGTTGATGGATTTTGTCCATAATTTGATAGAATTCTACAATTTCGTTGTAAAGATTGCATATCAAATTTCAGCCTTCTAACTTGTTGCGGTTTTTGAGTTATCGTATCCACTGACTGACAGACAAAATTCTAAAAAATGGTGCTCTAGAAGGTCTGAAACGTGGAGATTCATCAAAATCTCGAGGATAAATTTTTGTCACTGCTACAATACTCTATGTTTATACACTTCATATACGACAAAGTAGAAAATGAACGACGTGAAGGGGAAGGTAGACAACTTTCACACGGCACTGAACGTGTGAAGAAAGAAGGATTTTGATGCACACATTTTTCTTCAGCATGGAACTTTTATATAATTTATTTCTGAATCGCAAAATTTCAAGCCGTATGGCGTTATACGCTTATTTTAAATCCGATATCCGAAAGCTTTTCTTCCTGCTCTTTTTGACCTGAAACTTGATCCAAGGTATTCAAAACGAAATTCTATTGATAGATTTCCTATCTTGACTCTTTTCGATCATTGTGATATGTGACATGGTATGTGGCGTTTTTTCGCGCTGTTTTCTAGTAGAGCTCAGTTTTTATTTTCTTGTAAATTTAATTCTTACATCTCAGACTCTTCTCAACAAAGATTCCACAGCAAATATATTCAGTTGAAATATTTTATAAAATAAGTTCAAAGGAAGGTTCGAGAGGAATGTTGTGACAAAAAAATGGTTTCTTTTTGCTTTTTTTTACGTCAGAAGAATGTTTTAGGTATTGGCAGAAAGTAATTTATTTTAAAATATTATACGTTAATATACGAATGCTTGAAATTTATGATTGATTCAGAATCACATGAACTAGTTTTTTATATTTAATTGGGAATGGTTTGTTTTAAGTTTCAGTTGTTTAATAGAATTTCTAAAGCGAAATCCCAAATCTAATCGCTCAAAAGATTTAAAATTTCCTTTTCTAAAACAAATAGGATTTATCCAAACAATAAGTAAAGATTAAGTTTATACATCGCTTTTTTTTTCAATTTGAAATCACAGTTGTGTAAAACCTATACAAATAAAAAAAAATTAATTGGAAAAAATAATTTTAAAATGTAACTGCTTAATAAAAAATTCTTAATTAAAGCATTCCTACTTAAAATAAAAAATGCAATAAGTAAATTATTTATTTATGAAGTTATTCAGATTTGTTTTTAAAAGGCAAAAATCGTAAGTAATGCAAATATGTTTCTCGACACAGTGTAAGGTCTAAATTAATAAATAATTTATTCTGCACATTTTTGTCATCGTGTGGATTCAATAGCCACGAAAATTCTATATTTTTTCATATAATTGTCGAATAATCGTGGTAGTATTTGGTTAAAAAATGGTGCATTATACTAAGATAGATAATAAACCACATAAATAGGACTAAAAATCCAAGCTAACCGCCATATGAATTAAGTTTAGAGATATAGCTATTTGTATTGGATTGACTGAGGCAAGTCAAAATATTCATTAGCGTATTCGACCTAAAACCTTAGCCATTAATTTTCCAAGGAGAAATCTGATGCATTTGTTAATGAGCAACGAAGACATTAAAGACGTCAAATGGAATCGGTAATTACGTTTCGTAAGTAGGATACAAATCATGTCGAGAAACAAAACTCATTTTATAAAAAATAGGATAAATTTAAATCTTATCTTAAAATGCATGCAATGGTATCATCTTATTAAAAAGGTATTTTTAAAATTCTTATTTTAGTGGAACTGGTTTCATCTCCTTCTTCCGTACTCTTTACCACAGCATTATTAAAAGACTTAAATAATCAACTGAAAAAAAAGATTTTTCAGTAAAGAGTTGTATATTTATTGATGTAACATAATTTTATATTATTAACAGCTTAATAAATGTGCATATCGTGATGATTTGTCTCGTTTATCCCTTTGAAAATTCGATTTATTTCTAATATATAATTAGAAGGTTCATTCCCATTAGGTTTTGTATCGAACAACATTGTCTACGAAGACATAATTTTAGTTTATCAATTTAAAAATTCTATAATTCATTGCACGAGTGCCAAAAGTGTCAGTGTCCCGATTTGAAACTATACGAGGACTATATTCGTTACTTTGAGCCCTGGTCATAAATCGAGGATGATATCTATCGATACCACACACTCCACTTCCTGCGGCACCACCACTATGGTAGTGTTCCTTAAACATCGATAGACTATCGATACTATCTATACTATCGAATACTATCAAGTCGATAGTATCGACTTTCTCAAAACTATCGACAGGCGCATTTTCAGTCGATTATTTTAAAACTATCGATAGTTTCAAAACTATCGACTGGAAGAACACCTATCGACAGCATCGCCGGAGAGAAAACTATCGATAATTGAACTATCGATGTTTAAGGAACACTACGCTTATGAGGACGGAAGATCGAAGAGCAGAGTTCCCAACTTCCTACTAGTTAGCGAAAGCAGTGGTTATTCAGTGAAATCGAGATTCAACAACGTAATCTGCTAATCAAAACGATTTACCACTAGGGCTTTGTGACCGCTTTATGTTGTAACAATTGGAGGGCTCAGAGTTAAATTGAGCCAAGCCCGTGAGATTCATTTCTCAGAAAACACATCTCAAAGTTGATTAACAGCACTTAAAATAAAAAAATTCTATAAAATCAACGCAATTATTTCTTGTCTTAGTATTATTATTGATAACCTTCATATCAAATTGTACGTATTCCATTAATTCTTCAACCTCAGAGGAATTTTAACTTATTTTTGTATAGTAACACTATAATATTGTCGCTTGCCTGGTGGAATAAACCAAGCCGCGGTTTCTACGTTGCTCGAGGCAAGTTTTAAAACATTGCGTTCGCTTATGTTAACAAAAACTAACTAAATTGCACTCAGAAAATTAATATTTCATTTCGACAAAGTGACGCGTATTTCCGAATGTGTCACCAGACGTGTGTATTTTGAAAATCGTGAGAAACTCTTCCATAGCGTTTTCAAGCCTTACAAGCGCTCTTCCGGGGGGATTAGTGTGTCTCATTCCTTCCGAAACATTACTTAAAATTTACATAAGAGCCCGCAACAACTTCAATCGCCAAGTACCGTCTGATGGACAACCATTGGCAGGTGGCCAGCGCTCTTTTTCCCTTCCAGCAGGACATTGGCTTTTGAGATGTGGTGAGTCAGCGACACCTGCCCCACCTCCCACTAGTAATGCACTTCACTTTTTCTTTGCGTTTCTTTTTCTTCCTTTCTGCCGCTTTGGAATAGCCCTTATCAGCACAGACGGCGTGGAAAAGATGCTACGATTTGCCAGAAAAAGAAATTGCTGATAACCGCAAAACCAAGGATTTCAAGACTGATTCTTTGGTACCTTAGTTCTGCCAAATCCCTGGGCTCTACCTGCAGTAATTCCCACCCTGTGTGTGTGCCATTTTGTGTCTTTTTTAACCTTTTTCTGACTGTTCTGTCAATTTTACACAATCAAGGGCTCAGACTGGGGAGATAGAGGATATTTTAAATGATGTCAGGATTTCAAATTTAGCATGTAGAAAATCTGTTTTCTGGAAATTGTTTGATTATAGAAAATAATGGTTTGACGCTCGATGATTTATTTCACGTCGACTTCGGAAAAGTTAAAAATATTCAGGTTTAGTTTCAAATTTCGAATTATTTAAAGAGATTATTTCATCTTATGTAAATACTTAACAAACGTGTTTGTATTGTCGTATCTTCTATTTGAATGTATCTTCTGGTACCGCTTCATCTATTAACATTCCCGAAGATTTGTGGTTTATGACCGCGTTTCTTACGAATCTGAAATCCATCATTGTGAAAATATTAAAAGAGTAAGACTAGTATTTGTATTATGATAAGCCTGGAAAATTCAGTTCTCTTTTATGCTGCAATCTTGACCGCTGCTGAAGAAAAGAAAGGGTTGATTTAAAACTCGGAGCCAGGAATATTTCTCTCGAAAGGTTGAATGGTACTCTACACTTGCTTAGCCAAACTAAGGGGCAGTGACAAACTATAATGTATGTGAAAAATTTTAAGCTGAGGAAATTTTGAAAATTTGCTTTGAATATCTGTACATCTGAGGTAAACTATCTTAAATAACAATTTTAGAATTTTTACAGGAGGGCCAAAAGAACTTTTTGACCTACAGTTACGGGAACGGCGGGAAGTATGGGTCCCTTAAGTAAAATTTAGTATAGAATTTATTTCATGGAATGAGCTATAACTGATCAAAATCTTTCTTTGAACACTTTTCTTCATGTTCATTATATTAAACAAATTTATCGAAGCCATGCAAATTATATATGACAACTGATTTTTAAGTCGATACTATGCAAAACTTTGAAAATGTTGGGTAGTGCGGGCCACGCTAAAGAACACAAGGTTTAAAATAAAAACAAATAATTTTTGGATGCAAATGGATATATTTTGATTCTGTAGCCAAATTACAATAATTGAAATAAATTTTCTTACATTTTCATCGTTATCTTATTAGTTATTTAATCTTAGTTAGTTATTAGCTATTTATTTAATGTTTCTTCTTTGCTGTGTATTTATAGGTTAACCTTAATGGTCGGATAGAGCCCTTTCAGACATTTTATTTTCCAAAACACTTTTAATTGCAATTAGTTTAGTTATATTAACGTCCCGTTTTGAAGCAACACGACGGATATTTTGGGACAGACATCATAATTTTTTGTCAGATGACGAGGACTACACTTGAGCTGGCACCTCCTCTTCAAAATTCCGCACCACACCAGCGGGAAGACGTTTGATCACTACGAATGATTTAATGCGCAACAGGCCCACAAACATGGCTGAGTTTCAGAGGAATCGGGTTTCGGATCTGGAACTCTCCGGCCCCGAAGCCGAGACCTTACCACTAGGCCACTGCGCTCCCCCCTCCCCCTTGCATTTACAAACTTCATGGTATCCGCAGACTTCTCTCCTCGCCTTCAGGCTTCTTCTTGAATTTAGGTATTTTTTCGTAAAGTAAAAAATTATGCCTTACTCGCATGTCCCATACTACCCGACCGACAGTAAAAAAGGAAAATATAGTGACGGCTAAATTCGGTTAAAGGAAGCAAGATGAAACATTTACGGCATAATCTAAATAAAGTAAGCTAAATAATAACGCTAGTTTCATCATTTTAATTCATACCTGTAGAAGTGCAAGGAGTCTTCAACAATTATACGAAGCATCCACTTAAAGATTCACAAAGAAAATTTACTGAAGAACGACATAAAGCAGTTTTGTTAACCTTGCACATGGCAGACTAATGATATGGCTGTACCGTAGGCATAATGATGGTCTGCTATCTTCCGACAAGCCCTAGAAACGCTAGGTGGCCCATACTTCTCGCCGTTCCCCTACAACATATTGCCCAACCAACTGTGCGATCGAGATAATGCAAATACGATAAAAATACCAAAATTAGGAAGATTGGACTTTAAATATTTTACCCCTAAGGAAAGAACTCTGGTTCTGTTAAGTTAGTAAGAAAAGAACTTGACAGAACCAGTGTTAGATCTTAGCACTCTGTTTTATTGGTCAAAACTCCATGCCTTAGAAGACAGATTATTGCTGAATTTAGTTTAGCAAGAAAACTTATTAGCGAATCGAGATAATTATTTATCTGTATTGTAACTCT
The DNA here is from genome assembly GCA_013235015.1 of Araneus ventricosus. Taxonomy (NCBI): domain Eukaryota; kingdom Metazoa; phylum Arthropoda; class Arachnida; order Araneae; family Araneidae; genus Araneus; species Araneus ventricosus. Next base: position 116,664 of record BGPR01000506.1, on the reverse strand, counting down.
TGAAAATTTAAAATAAAATATTCATGCAAAAAGCTAGTATGAATTCAAAGTTATATTTGATATCTGGTAATCGATCGCAGAATAATGATGAAATTCGAATTCTCGCTCTCTTTCTTGCATGTATATCCTGCTACAAGAACTTAAATGGGATTCAGAAAAATTTACCTTAGGTTCATTCCGAAAAATTTAAAAAATATATTGTTACTTTCATTTAAGTAGAGAAAAAAGTAGAATTTCAACTGGAACTTTTATTCAGCTTAAAACAGACTGGAAGAACTTATAGATACTTTTGAAGCATGCCTTCAAAATACCCTTCTGTTATAATTTAAAATTCACAAAACGATATCCAAATTCTTGACCCATATTCCAGCAAGATCTTAACACAATGCTAAATAGTAATGTGTGATAGCTTTTATTTTATTTACATCAATAAATTCACCTTTCAAGGAGCCGAATTTAAAATGCTAGCCGAACAATAGATCGTACGATGCTAGTTAAATATAGTTTTAAACGATGCGTTTTAATAATGATTTATCTAATGAAATGTTCGGCTACTTTTGATTGACAGAATAAAATTCAGATTAATTGGTAGCTTTTGTTTTGAGTGCCTCTAATGCAGAAGCTCTCGGTTGATTCTAAATCGGGCTTTCGAGCTGTAATCTCTAAATGTATTAAATGCGTTTTTGGTGATTCTTTATCTGTATTGTTATCCTTGCCATCTGACCCGTGAAAGTTACTTTTCTCTGGAAAGCCCCCTTCTGAAATCAGTTTTTGTTACTTTATGTGTCATTTCTAGGTCACTAGGTTAGAGTTTAGAGGATCAACAAGTGGCTTGGCCTTCGCAATCACCCACACTACTTAGTCTTTAATTAAGGGCAACTAAGCCGCTGACTAAAAATTGCTACCATCGCAATCTTTTATGGCGCAATTATGAAAGATGATTTTGGTTCGCGATTCCCTTTTCCATTCGCTGCTTAATGAACCGACTTAAGAAGGAGCAACCTAGCAGCTACTTCTTTCGCTGAATGGAATACTTTGGAGTGGAATTCGGCCTGACATCATTTGGTAAATTTGATACTTCTGCAGCAGTAGAATATAAAATAATATAAGTTAATGCATACACTATGGCCACCCAAATCCTTTTATTGTATCGACGTAAGTAGTGTGTGAATAATTGACAAAAATTTTCAAAAAGACTAAAATTTGTAATGTTCTTCTGGCGCCTTGTATGTCTTTTAAATCAACGTGTTCAACCAGTGCGTTTACGTTTGTATTTGCTTAAGTCTATTTCTTTTCTTTTAATACTTTTTACTTTCTCGTATACGAAGTATACAAAGAGAAAGTATTGTAATCGTCAAACATTTCGAACTCGGGATTTTGACGAATCTCCACGTTTTAGATCTCCCTGAGTCCGAAAAACACAATTTTGGAATTATGTCTGTCTGTATGTCTGTGAACACGATAACTCGAAAACTGTTAGAGATACAGGGATGAAATTTGGTATGTGAACTTGACACATAATTTGTAGGTTTATATCAAATTTTGGAAAAAATCCGTCCACAGGAAGTCTGTCTGTCCGCGGTCATGTGAACACTATAACTCAAAAACTTGAATAGCTAGATGAATAAAATTTGGTACACAGTTTTATCATCATGAGTGTAGGTCCGTATAAAATTTTGGGCCAAATCCGTCAAAGGGTTGACTGTCTGTCGGTCTGTATAATCGCATACTTGTAAAAATTATATCTCCTAAACCCTTTGGGTTAGATAAATAAAAATTGTTATGACGTTTGCTAATATTAATTATAGATCTGTGCTCAAATTTCGTTTCAATCCATTCAAAAAAAGATGTTCAAATTGCATATTTGGTTCAAAATGCACATTACGACTGTGTGTTGGCGAGCGTTTCGCTTATTTTACTCAAGTTAGTATAGTTGGCTTTTGACCTTGGCAGTCTACGAAGTATTGTAGCTTCGGATGCGCTTCGGAAATTATGGCAACCCCCTGAACCCAAAACTTCGTTCTGACATTCTCCAGATGGAAGGTATGGTGAAATCTTGCATGATATTTGTCGTAAGATTTCGATCTCAAAAACTTTAAATAAAGTTGTGGTACCTCAGCGCGCGTGAAAATTCAGAACTTACGCAATTTTTTTAATTGTTATCATTTTCCTTTTACACATAATCATAAAAATGGGCGCAGGTCATTTTAAAATGATAATGACTCAGAGTTTAGGAAGCAAACGGGACAAATAGTATACGGGACGTATGGCAACCCTAGTTAGAGGGAAAATGACACCTTTTTGAGAAGTATACGAGAAAGTTTAGGGGAGACCACTCCCTCTGGTTTGTATTTCGATTTGAAAAGACTTACTGTTCTCAATGAACCATGGCCGCATATAGTAATAAAATTAAAGATTTTAAAAACACGCTTATTTTTTAGTTTTAATCTTTAATTTATAATTCATTATAAGATTCCATAATATTTATAATCATTTTTTTCTCTCATTCACTACCCGGTAGAGCGCCGATCTAGGGCTTAAAAATTTTATTAAAATTAATCGATTAATTGGTTATTAAGGTCCGAAAATATGAAATTAAGGTAGTTTCATGAAGTACACAGAACTGTGTAACTATGACTCATCAGGAAATGAGTGAAAAATTTATTAAAAAATTCTATCTTGACAAACGTGAAACAAGTTGAATAAAAGCTTATAATAATATATTTCTTTCGTATGAATTTTCTAAACTTTAAAATGTATATTACTTTTAAACAACTTAATAAATATCATCTATTGTTACTTGGTTTAGACCTTATTTATTTCTGGTTTTCGTCAAATAATTAATCACGTTTTTGCCATATTTAGTACAGTCATGAAATCTTTCGATTTATGGTTTTCTTAGATGACGCTCTTTTATATTTTGGAATATTTTACCGAGTTTTTATTTACCTAATATATTTTATTCTGTCTTGTATGCTAATTTATATTGTTATTTTTAAAGATGAGTACTCATTTGACCCCACTTATTCGGGTAACGAATAAAAGAACGGTCCATTTGCAATAATGGAATCAAGTCCTTTTTTTAAAGTACCTTTCAGAATAGAAATCATTCCCACACTCAATGCTTTAACATTAACTTTTATAAAAAAAATTGTTTTAATTGGTGTTCCTCTGATCATTGCATCTAAATCATAAAAGCCTTGAAAAGGCCTCTAACGCTCATGAATGTGGGCGTGGCTACGTGCCAACACGCGCTGTTTTCGTTAACAGCTCGCCCAGAAGGGTTTGGGGAACAGGGGAGAGATTTCTTTTCTTTTAATTAGGAGCGGGGGAACAGTGGAGGGTTCGAAGCGGTTTTTGAGAGGAATTTCCTTTATCTTTGAAAGAGAAAGCGTTCAAGCATTTTGAGGTCTCTCTATTCCAATGGTCTTAGGAATATTTCTTAACCGTTCTTACACTGAAAAAGGCTGCTTTTACTTAGAGATTTGTATTAATCAATTCATCATTTTTTTATTGTATTTGTTAATGCATTTTTTTTCTGTTAGTGGATTTTGCATTATTTTTACTCGGAAAAAACGAAAGTTAGTGTCAATTGATTCATTAGTTCTGTTTTTCATGCTTTTTTTTATTTCTTAAGCACTCTGGCAATCTGCATGAGATTTTCTTCAACTTTCGTTAGTAAATTTGTGACAATCAAATCTGAGATATTGTTGGCAAGCTAAAAGCCCGTCTTAGACGGCAGAAATCTTCTAGTTATCAGGAGAAAAGCCATTAAAATTAATAATGCGCTAAACATTATCTATAGTTGCATTTTCAGTATTAGTTTGGGGTGGCGGGCTTTTTGCTTTATCTCGGATATGACATCCTCGGAAACTCGTTATTCATTTACAAAGACACGATTGCATATTTAAACGAGCTACTAAACGAAAGAAAGACGCTCTCGGATATATCTGAATAAATTTTTCTAATTTGATTTTTTTAATTGATGCATTTGATTATACATCTACAACTGAAGTTTTAACTTGGCTATTCAGTTTTTTCCCTTTGCTAATGTTATGTTCTATTAACGGATAATTTAAATTTCAAATTCAGCAAGCGTCTTATTAAAGAAGATAAACAAGTGCTACAGGCTTTCCGCTTCATTGAATATTGGGTGCTTAACCCTTGACATCTTTTGACACGTGCATCGAATTCACGGATCTATAAATTTGTACATTAAGACTGAATTATTCATAGCCATTATTGTTGAAAGCAGAAATTACTTGGAATAATTAAACGCCTTAAGTGTACTTTCGATATTTAGTTGGATCAAAATAGCAACGTATTCCCAAAACGGAATGTGCCATGTAATTAGAAAAAAAATCAGTCATCAAGGTGTTAAGGCGGTATTCGTTTACAAAGAACTGTCTAGATAAATTTCTTCTCCCTTGCAGCTTTCGTTTGAAGAACAACAAGGCTATTCATTTCCCTTTGTTTTAATGGTGGTGGTCTCTGGAACAGATAGAAGGCTGAACCAACAATGCTGGACTGCAGGAGCTGCCGAGTATTGATCGTTGCTTTTATCTGAACACTTGAAGACATTCATTAAATTCATGTCACAGTATAAATAACGCAAATATTGACAGAAAACTTCTCGTATATCATATAAAATAAGGCCCAGCTGATTCCTTGATTAATGTTTCACCTGTAAAGTGCTATGCGTGCAAGCTTCTCTCTACAGAAACAGCGATGTCGGCAATCGCAACATGTACTCCATTGCTTCTAAAATGCCTCATTAACTTTTATTTTTTTCCAACTTCGGGGGGAAATATGACAGTGAATTTATGAGTTTTAGCTAAGTTTTTCATTCCAGTGTTAAGGATAATGGAATTCCAGTCGTAAAAAAAAAGAGCCCTTTTTTTCCCAGTGTACACCACAGCAGCTAAAAGTGCCTGAAACACATCTATGACTTTCTGAAGCTTCTCGTAAAACGTGGAACGTGGCCTTGAATTTTCCTCGGTCAGAACGAGTCACGCAAGTGGCAGAATTTACAAGTTGGAACAAAAAATAAGGGCTACAACGATCATGGGAATTGCTAGTCGGATAACATAAAGATCATATAAGTCAAGATAGAGAACGCCTGGCCGTTCTCTGCTAATTTATTAGATTTCTCCGTGTGTTAATGTTGCTTCTGTAATTCGAGTATTGGATATTATTGATTCTAATACTACCTGTTTGGGGGCTGAAAACGGGGGAGTAAAATATGCTAATCTTATAATTTCAACACTCTTAAAAGTGAATAAACGTAAAAAGATAACGCCGTTAGTCGGAATAAAAAAAATATTATCATTAACAAATCGTATCGTACAAAATATTAGAAATGAGCTGAAATGTAGTTGATGTTCAGGATTTATTTTTAAATGAATTTATTTTTTAAAAGTCTTCACAGAAGAGAATTTGATTCAATATCCTTACATATTTTTCATTGCCCCATGAATGATCGGCATTTTGAGTGTCTGTTTGATGAACTCAAAACAAGACTTCTTTTTTAATTTTAAAAGAAAAGAAAGTGCTTATTTTCCACTTTGTGAGAAATGCATAAACACGGAAGTGTTGATCAAATATTCTCACTGGATAGTTTTGTTGCTTTTTAATGATTTTTCTGTGACGTAAAGCATTTTGTGGGACAAAAAAAAATTGCTTTAAAGTAAACCATTTAATTTGTAAATTTCTCAAGCTGAGTGTTTTCTTTCAGAGACATCGTATAATTTCAGCAAAACTTGCCTGCATATAAGGTGAATTTATTTTTTGTTTCGAGTAAATAACTAATCCTATATGAAATTTTTAATATAATTTTGATTTGTGTAGGCTTATAAGTTGGGTACTTTCTTTATGTTTGAAACCCTGTATGCTAACCTGTTAAATTCAAAACGAAAATAAATTTTTTCTTTAAATTTTATTCGATTTATATTGATAGCTGAACAAAAAATTGAACTGAATTTTTATCCGATAGACTTTGAGAGGCTGCCGTAGCCGAATGACAGATTCTCGGCTAATTGACAGGAGTGTCTCTGGTTCGAGACCCGATTGCATCAAAGATTCAGCTTACATTGAAATCTGTTGCACTTTAAATTCATCGTGGGGTCAAACATTCCCCCGTTTGCGTGGTAAGGAACTTTGAAGAAGAGAAACAAGTTCATGTGTAATCCTCATTATCTAACTACAGTTCAAATTGAAGAGGTCTGCCCGTAAATAATTCTCGAGCAATTCCAAACGGGACTTTTACCTAAACTAAACCTAACTAACAGACTTGAGTTTTTTCATTTATGTTTAATTTTTATTTTTTAAATAATTCTAACATAAGAGAGAGTATCCTTCAAGAAATATAGCTACTGTTACTTTGAAATTAGTTTTAAATGTAAAAAATATCGTAATTTAAACCATAAATCGAAACTTACGGCTAATGATGGTATAATGTAGACAATGGAAGGAAGAAAGAAACTCGTAAATGTTAGTTTCAAAACGCTTAATAGCAAAATCTTTTGTTTCCAGAAAAATGACAGCGAAGCTTTCTTTAAAATGTCGTTCGAGATAAAAGCGATAGTTAAAAACTTCCCATCGCTTCCTCAATTGATTCACCGATCCTGGCTCGAAGCCATTGCCACTCCCAACACTCTTAAGTGAACTGTCAAAATGATAGTGATATCGATTAAAGACAAACCACTTCCATCATAACGTATCTTAATCGTCATTTTCGCAATAGCGTGATAGATAGCATAGGAGGCCAATACCTAATTAACGACTTAATTGCTGCTATTTCCCAGAACCCTTCTGTTTTCTCCGCTGCCTTTCTGTAATTAACGCGGTTTCATAAAATTCCTTTGGGTTTTTAAAGTCTTTTCCCCCTCTCCTTTCGAAAGTCGTAACCTACATTGTGTTTGACGCTGTGACACTTTTAGAAATTTTTGGGCCAGAAATTCGTGCCAATTGCTTGTCTCAAAGTCTGGCTGAAGAGGCGTTGAGTTGGGTTTTTTTGACCCTAATTCCTGCCATCTGCCCTCACCATTGCTTTAAAAGAGTGAAGTGCTAAAAGGAGTCTTTTTCCACTTTTTAAATGGGTCTAGTGTACTGGGTGAGGTGTATGGATAAATGCAGTTCTGCCAACAGGATAGGATCAATCACTTTTTAACTATCTGCTCTTTACTGGACGCACTCTAAGGGGTTACGACACCAGAAAGTATTCGCCGAACAGGTTTCATATTTCCCCCTTCGGGTTTTTCAGTATTAATGAGTTAGTTCCCGCAATAAGGCACCTAGGTGCATCCCCTGCATCATTTGATATCAAGACGCCTTGTGAAGTAATATCAACCCTGCTGGAGACTTAATTCATGTAATTTATTGTCATCATAATATCTCATCACACAATTAAGAACTATTATTAAGCGTAGTTTATTATGGATAATATGGCAAAGATCCAAATGACTAGGTTTTCATTTTTGATTCTCTGAGCAGAAGTGTGTCTAGATTATTTCGTGGACTCTTCATGACATGATAAATTTAAGAGGACCCCTGCTTAGATGTTCTTTTTCTTAATGAAGCCTATCGAATTTCAAAATAATGAGCGAAAACGGCAGAATGCTTTAAGTTCACAACGAGGTCAACCTGTTTTGTTGATTAAGATAAAGAGAGGAAGGGGGGACTCAAAGGAAAGTATTTGCTGAGTTTCCAAATAGAGCGAGAAGAACGTTAGCTTCAATAAAACATTTCTAATATAGTCCTGCAACTTGAAAACTTAACACTTGGGAAGCGGAAAACGTAAAAATACGTCTTTTTTTTTTTTTATTCAAGTTGGGCATGGTAATAGATGTCTGCGGAATACGTTAACTTTTTCTTTTATGACATTGTCTAGAGTAAGCACAGATTTGTGAATTTTTTTTTTAAATCGGAGCTTGCATCTAATTCGTATCCCGCACACTATGTGTTAATACTAAAGCAGGGGTGCCAAACCCAAACGCTAGCACTGGCGAAATAAACAAGATCTAAGTTTATGTGGGCCTCAGAAAAAACAACGCAGGTTTATTTTTTAAATACTGTATAAAAAGGAAAAAGAACAACGGTAAAGTTAATGTTTTCTTCCTGATACTTGGGCATCTTTTTTATGCTAAAATCTCTCCTACTTCGGAGGATATCTTGGCCGCAGCGGTTACTTCTAAAACTAAGTGAAATGTCAGTAATTTTAGACCTTACAGGAGACTTATTCCCTTTCAAAAGTGAAAATAATTGATCGCACCATTTACTTCTTTCAAACATGGAAATAATTTCAATTGCCGTTTTTCGAATATTTTGAAACGTGTATGGCAAATATTTGTAAAATTCAGGTATTCCAACTTCATTGAATTTTGCCTTCAAATGTGAACTGCATTGGATCTCGATTACCTCCGTTTGCATATGGTTAGATACGATTCTATACCTGAGGAGAAAATCGAAAAAAACCTGCAGATTATAAATAAATACTTAGAGATAACAGGAACAACATGTCCCTATTTTTAAGCGGCGATTTTTCTATAGTTGAATATTAAAAATATTTGATTCTTTTCTAATCAACGAAAAGCCTAAGAGTAAACACATCGGGTAATTTATGAGAATATGTTTGAATGTGAAAATGTCTTAGCTAACCTTCTTTTAATTCTATTCATTTAACCTTTATTTATAATGCATGCCTTCTAATACTAAGGACTGATCATTTAGTAGAATTTTCTGGTTACAAAAACTTTGATCGATCTCTGTGAACACTGATTTTTGCCATTACAATTTTTGACAATTTGTTTAATACTCATTAGTAAAAACATTTACAAATTCCCTTTATTTTTAAATTATTTCAGGAAAATTCAAATATGGTTAATAATTCATTTCTTGCTGTCGCCTGCCCCCTGTGATGATTATAAAATGTGAATTAATTAAAAATTGGGGGAATTTATTGCATGTGCAGGGTACAATATTTACACAAGATTTGGTTATATATATAAAAATAAATATATTTCATTAAAATGAAGTTTTTTTGGTCTAACCACAGGCAGTGGATTGTAAATTTTGCCTATATCATATGCTCTTCTAAAATTAAATTTCTTTTATTCAAGCGATTGCATCATTTTTACTATTTATTCCTGCAAATATGGTATTCAGAGAAGCGTAAAAATGATACGATAAAAATTTGATAGCGAAACCTTTTATGTTCATTTCGGGCCTACAGTTGGATTGATTTAAAGAAGCCCCAATTGAATGCAACCGTTCAACATATCCTTAAAAACCTATCGGCTAATTCAACGGTCTAATCCCGGAATACACCGCTCTAGCACGTCTTCAGTTCCAGCACTTATTTGTTTGCATTAATATTCATTCACTCTGTTCGCAAAATATTTACCATCTAAATAAAATGCCCAGCGACATAATCAACAACTTGTTTGTCCTTCAGTAAGCAGTCTCTTTGCTCCTCACGCCTAAATTGTTCCACGCACACCTTTGCATACCTCCCCGTCTGCCGCTTGTCTGCAAGAAAAGAAAAGAGGGCGGCTAAAGCCAGGAAAAGAAAAGGCTAAGAAATCCTTGACATCCCCCCCCCCCTTCGGCTTTCGAGGTTCAACAATCAATTTTGACTTCCACCTGTCGAAGTAGCTTGTCAGTTAGATCCCACTGCTCTCTGATTTCTGCAGTTTTAATGAGACACTAAACCGCCTTGGCCCCTTCCAAGGTCAAGATGAGGTCAACCAACACCTTCGCAAATTTTCTGCTCTAGTGCATCACTACTTCCATGAACGTTGACATAACCTCACGAAATTTTATTCCGGATATTTAGCCCCAGAGCGCGAATCTTCAAAAGGACTTGCAGCCCCCCATCCCACCCCGATGGTAAACCTGAATACAGGGTTCTGGAAGATTATCTCTTGTAGTAAGAAGGCCGCTGCAGTGGTTGGTGGATGATTTGCGTGATGTTTTCGCTAGACATTTGAGCCTCTGTACTAACAATATTGCTCTTTCGAAAACTTGTTTCGGAATGTTTTTAAACCCCGAAAAATACATATCTAAAAAGCGGAGTTTATTTGAACTTTGGTCTCTCGAAGGGCTGAGTTTTTGTGTCGCTTATGAAAACAAAGATTATGTATACGAGTCTTCTTTTGTGAAGTTTGCATTCTGTGGAAGTATAACATGATGTAAGGATGAAGATCTTGTAATACTACACGTCTTACCCACAAAACGTTTGTAACGTTATTTAGCTCATTTTTCTTCCAAAGATAGTCTGCAAGGGTGATTGACATATTTGCATGAAGGAAAAAAAAAAAAATACATTGTCTGAAGTTCGTTTGACGTTCCCTGGGATTATTTTTTGAATAGTTGATCTGTTTAAGTTGGCTGTTTGTTTGCTTTCTTAAATCTGCTTTTAAATTGAGCTCATCTCTAATGGGTATAATCTTCGAAACGATTTTAGTTTAGAACGTGTCTTGAAACGTGGTTACATATCCAGATGCAAGCGAAAAAACTAAATATTCATTTAAATTAAATGGAATCTTTAGTAAAAGCACTTGTGTGAAATCTTTACTGAAGAATGAATTTAATACAGTGGAACTCGGCTAATACGAAGCTGGAGGAACCACTTTAAAAATTCCATTTATCCAGAAATTCGAATTAAGAAAAACTGGGCCTAAAAATGAGTGCAGTTAGAGAAAACGACAATTTTTAAACTAAAAGTAGCCATAAAGATTTAATTTTAATAAGAGTTTTAATAAATAATAGATTATTAATAAGCCGTTAGTAATTTTAATAAAGTAATAATTTTAAAAACAACTTCAATAAACAAATGATTTTAATAAATAAGATACAGCACTTTGAATGCAACAGTTGTACTAAAAAATTCAAAATAAACGGTGTAATTCAAATCTAACATATTCGTAGTTTTTGTTTAAGAACGAAAGAAATGTTTTACTGTCTTTTTTTTATTGAATACATTGTACAGCAGTAAAACTTCGAATGAATTAAGGGCCTTAATAATTATTCGCATACGATCACCGAGGACTGAGACTACGGACGTATTTAACTAACGAAAACAATTCAAAAATAAAAACAGATTTTAGAATTTTTAGTTTTGATTTCAAACTAACCAAAATAAATTCGAATTATATGCGATATTTTAACACAAGCTGCCTTCGGCGACCAGCTTGATCTCTGGAAAAAAAAAATTTCCATTGAATCTCTTAAGCATAATTTTATATTCATGGTTGCCTTAACAAAGTAGTTTTAAACTTCTAATTGCTATAGCAATTTAACACGCGTTCTTTTCGTAGCCTTCTACCTATTCTGTTCGTTGTCTACAGTAACTGTCTGTGTTTGTGTATCATACTATGGCATCATCTTCTCTCTCTAGATTCCTCTTGAAAATATGCACTTGATTTTAACTTTAAAATGGCGCGGCACATTTTACTTCCAGCAGCATGTTAGCTGAATGAAAATATGCTGATTAAAACATATCATTAAACATAAAAACAATATTTTCTTAGCTTTCAACAATAGAAGAGAAACACACAATTAAATATTTGTTTAAACAATGAAAATGGTTTGAATTGCGTTGCAACAATGAAAAGTATTGTTCTAAATTATGCCGAAAAATATTAAAAATTTTTTTTTTTAAATCGTACGACAACTTAATTGATATCATTTAAAAGGTATTTTTTGCACTTTCAGGTGGTGTAAAAATAATTTTTGTGCTTTAATATTTTCGAAAGTTATTAAGGATAAACGCCGATATTTTTAATTAAAATTTCCAAAAAAAAGGCTCCGAAGTGCACATTCCCACCCTCCAAAGTATGTTCGTACCAAATTTCGTAGCTCGAGCGGTGCGCCCCGCAGAAACACAGACATTCTCCTTTATTATTAGTAGAGATTATATTAGTAGGATTTTCAAAGGACCAGAGTAAAAATTCGAATTGGTAACATTGGAATTGGCTAAGTTCTATTGTACTTCTGATGTATTCCTTTTTTTCCCCCATCTTGGAATTTATGAATTCATTTAAAAGAGTATTGAAAAAAGTTAAAATATCAAATGTCTAGAATAGGTATAAAAAATAATACCTAGAGGGTATATAACTAGTATCTCTATCAAGTTAACCTTAAAATGAAATGTCTTCTTTTGCATGTTCATTTCATTGAATCATTTCACATAATCATTTTCTTTGATTTGCTTTTTTGAATCAGTATTTGATAAATGTCGCTTGCAAGTGCCATTGTTTTAAAATTTGATGAAGGCTGAAATTTGTGTTGAAGGTTTTAAAACAAATGAAAGAGTTATTGAAATTGATTAGCTCATTAAGTTGCTAATAAATTTGGATTTTTTAGCTTGGAATTTATTTTTGAGTCCTAAGAAAACTTTCTAGTTAATGATGACCAAGAACAAATTAATAATGATTAAATTTTTTTAAAGGGCAGATACGGGATCAGTTTTAGGAGTTATTACTTTAGTATAGCTGTCTTTATTTTTCGAATCCGAGATTATGAAAATTTTAAATTGAAAATATGCAAACCTTGAAATTCGAGATAATTAATGAAAAATAAAGCAATTCTTATACGTACAATGGATTAATTTTGTGATGGATTTGTTTGTAAGGTTTCCGTTATCGAAATGTATTACTTAATCGAAATTAAACATGGTGATATTTTTCAATTTCAAATGCTAAAAGAATTATTTCAAAAATCCAACTTTATTGTAATTTAATAAGTTTATCTCCGTTTTTACAGTTCTCGATGTTTTAGTAGTTAATTTCAGAAAGTTAATATTAAATCAAAAGGTTTTTATTTTTTAAATATCAGTTCTGAAATATATTCTGATAATTCTCCGTGAGATGTTTTATTTGATGAACATTTGCATGCATGCATTAAAATTTAGTTAATCACTAATTTTTATTTCAATGAGTCGCCATATACTTATTCTAAACACAATTTTGAAACAGTCGGATTTAAAACTCAAGTTAAAACAGTCGAGCTTTAAGGAATTTTGGAAACGAATAGGTGTGAAGTATGAGAATCTTTCTACTGATAAAAGATTTGGTACATAAAGGTAAAAATACACCTTCTAATATTGATTGTAATATCAGTTAATAGCTATGGAAATATTTCCTGTTTTCATAATTTTTGTAATTAAAAGAAAATTTGCTCGAGAACCAGTGTTTGAATTCCATTTAAACATTTCGTTGTAATGTCTTTCTGTCTTTTTAATTTACAAAAGATTGATTTTGTTGAAATAATTTGTTCTGGAACGATATTTATGAAACTACAAAAAGAAAGCGGAAATCAAAAAACTACATAAAAAAAGTTGGTGCATGCCATGGAAACATTAAGCCTAAATAAAATTTAATTTTATGACAACTATATTTCTGTAAAAAATATAGTAGTAACTAGGCAGACTTGACGGGAGCTTTTAAAAAAAATAATGCACTGTATGAACTTGAATAAATGAATGAAATAGCCCTCGTGTTGCTTCAAAATGGGATGTTTAATATAGAACTAAATTGTTGAAACTAAATAATTCAAATTATCATTTCTGGGTCAAAGAAACTGTTTACTCCTTATCTTGATATCAAAACTTTCGATGGTTTGATGTATCCCAAATTATTTTTATTTTCCCTGTGACAACTTAATGTCCCTAAAACAAACTGCAAGTGTAGTTCATGCCTCGGGAAAGGCAACAGGTCTGAAAATAATTTCTTCTGTCCAACAACCAAATTTCCCCGTTACAAAAACTTAGTTTTTCGACGAACTTGAAAACGGTGTCTTAAAAAACCATATTCCACAGTATGCACTTGAACAAATAAATCAAGTTATCAGTTCTGGGTCAAAGAAACTGTCTATTCCTTATCTTGATATCAAAACTGCCGGTAGTTCGCTGTAGCAAAAGCAAGCCAATGGAATACGATTACTTCTTTGTGACAGCTCAGGGTCCCTGGCTAGTAAGTTTCGAATCTAAACCGAAGCAAAACAAACGTGACTTTTATTTGATTCATGACCAAACAAAGCATTATTCAGAGCTATTTCTTCTTTAGCTGTAAGCTCTTGTCGTTGACCCAGTGCAGCGGAGAATACGGCTTCTCCGTTATTGGCGAAGGTTATTTCCGTCATTTTGCATCGTCTGAAATCTGCATCCATGTGTGTTCCTGAAGAGGTAATTGACACGGCAGGTCTCCCGGTGCCCTTCAACACTTTCGCACGTGACCTAAAACTAACTGCCATTGAACTGTTGCCGCTATCATTCATTGCTTTGCATCTTAACGGAAAAGGAGGTTTTGTTGAATGGAGAAAACCCTTTTTGGGCTGATATTTCGATCCTTTGTCATTTCAAGGGAAAGGTGTATTTGGACGTGAATGTTTCTCATTGTTCGGGCATTTTTGTTTTCAAAGAAACGTATCATTAACGTCAGTTTTATCGAGAGAAAAATTCGGCCCAACGCGAATTAGTCGACAGATGTTCTAGTACACGAAATGGTATTGATAAAATAGTTGGCGGAGAAAATTATGGATTGATTTGAGTGCATATGCACGCATTTTGCAACAGTTAAGTTGCGCTATAAATTCGCTGTTTCATGCGACTGTTAAAATTTTATTATACTCTCTTTTTTACAAATATAAAACACAACTAATTATATTTTGAAATTAGTTTCTGGTCTCTAAATACTGTGATATTAAACAAAACAATTAAAAGCAAACTAATGAAAGTGATCGATTTTCCTGGAGATAAGAATAACTAAAAATATGAACACCGAGTTTCTCGTATAATATAAACTGTTTACAGTGTTTAAAATGAACTTTAACTTCTTTTCCCTTCTTGATTATTACTTTAATCCTTTCTCACCTGATGCTACATATATATACTATCAACACTGTGAAATACCTAAACAAAAAATCATTCAGGGACGGAAAGGTTAAGCTGTAATCATAAAATTTGAGACTGCAATAAAGAGGAAAGGAACGCTTCGTTATTTAAATTATTTTGTCGAACTTGTTCACGCTTTTTGACAAGGGAATTATTAAACTTATATATGGAAAAAAGAAGTCAAAATAAAAAAAATTGGGGGTGTTTCTTATGGCAATTTTTTTATGATAAAGAACTTCTTATTAAATAATTATCCAGATAGTTATAATGTGGTTTATTTTTAAAAAAAAATGTGATTCATTATAACTTTTCCTGAATTACTCTACTTCCAACTGAATTAAATGGTCCAATAAAATAATTATCCCTGGAAGGTATTTTGCTATATACTGAGAATAAACAGTACAAAATCGGTTATTAACTCCCTATGGTTGAGTGATTGTCATCACAGTTATCTAACTGTCTAGCTAAGGTAAGATTAGGTAATACTATACATTGACTTGAAAGTATATATATATGTATATTTTAAATTAAAGATTAGGGTGTCGATAACAATCCGAGGTGTTAATACCTATCTTGTTTACCCTGCAACTCGTTTGTTGTATTACAGAGCTCTTAAAGTGTGGGTTGCAGCCCAAAGTGGGGGGTGGGGGCGAAACTTTTAGAGCCTCGTCCTTCTAATCCGTTAGTACACAAAAATTGTTCAAGTCCTGTTGCCTTATTAAAAATTGCTCAACAACTACCTTTACTTAATTTTTATTTATTTATCATTTAATGCTTTTTTCATATTTAATTTCTAATTTGTGGTGATAAGCATAAGTCTTGGATGAAAATGGGGTCGCGAAAATATTTTTAATAATAGAAAGGGACGGAAAAAGTTCAGTGAACCTTATCTGTACCAAAGTATAGCCAAGCATTCAACGTCGAAGCTGCTGGCAAGATCTGACTAGTAACACTTTAACTGCTGCTCTCTTTAGTATGGTCGATTTCATTTATATCTTTTATCATCCTAATTTAAAAAAATAAACGTAAGTTTTGTAAGTTTTTCTTTTGTAACCTTGCCTTATATTGGCTATGAGATCTTCGTTTTCTATGTGTTATGTAATTTATACCTCAAAAGTGAAGTGTTATTCTTTCTCTGGAGCAAAGCAGTTTAGATCCACGTCATGTATAAACCATTATTATACGCAAAACTTTTACAGCTTGGTCATCAACAAAAAAGGGGGGAATACAAGAGACTCTTGTTAAGGGACAGTTTTCCTTAAATTGCTTTTTAAACCACTTAAACTTAAGTGGAATGTTTTATGTTATAAGGAACTTCCACTTGTATTGCAAGTTTCCAACTACTTGTATTTCACCCTGAACCTTAAAAGCGTAATGTTTATTTTAATGTCAATGTTTTAAGTAACATCCTTTACGTATAGTAATTTTTCTGTAACAGACGTGAGGATTTTTTAATTGTTGAGATTAATTAGTCAAAATAATAATTTTATTTAATGGTTTAAAATCGGGTTTTACGCATATCGATTGATTTATAGGATCTGTAGATGTATTTGATTTTCAATTTATTACACACTTTAAACAGAGCCTTACATTTTCTGTAGAAACCGAGGAAGAATACTATTAAAATGTAAGGGATTTTTAAATTTCTGAAAAAGATAAATCTACTTTATTTAGGCAATCTATCTACCACTAACTTCTATCGCATCACAATGTTAAAAACTGGGGGGGGGGGGGGAAAATGGAAATATATATGGTTAAAATATTTGAATTTAAATTTAGCAGTCTAGAAATTTGATTTACAATTGACGTTATGGCACCATTATGAAAGATAGATAATATATTCAATTATGAAAGATCAATTGGTGCTAAAAAATGAATACCAATAAAAATACAATTTTTACTCTCACTTAAGTAATTACCCACCTTTTCTAGACTACCAAGAAGAACTTTGACCCATAGTGGAAGAATTGCTGAAATAAGTTTACATTGCATTGTGACACTAATAGAGAGATTTAAAAGAACAAGTTTTCGAATAAATATTTTTATTTGCACATTAAAACTTGAACCTACCAACTTTAAATTAATAATATTCTAGAATATTGAAATAACAGAGATTGTTCTGATGCACAAACCAACACATAAAAACCAAACAAAAATAAACACATTAATACAAGATTAGTAAACATTAATATTTGCTGCAGACTTTTAAATTCGAAGAATAAAAAAAATAAGAGAATTAGAAAAATTAGAGAGCTCTCTGATGAAACTATACATATCGTAGCATTAGTGGCCAAGATTTTGCTGTTTGAGATAGATTTTATTTCTTTACTATTTACTATTACTTGCTATACTAGTGTTCTTGGAATGACAAGAAGCGAAATTTGAAAAATTTGGTGAAAATGCACATTTTCTATTGCAGATTAGTTCATGAACTGGTTTCGATGAATTTTAATCGTAAATTTTTCTCTTAGCTGTACGCCGTTGATTCAGAGGATTACCTCTTTTATCTCATTCTACATACCACTGTAACAAAGTCGTTCTGGAATAGTCCAGGATAAAGGATAGTCGGTTTCCTCAACGTATCGCCTTCCTTCCAAAAATGGCCTTTAAAATTATATCTTGCTTGTCATCCTTTGTAGATTTGTACTATATCATCCAACAGATTTTATTTATACCCATCAGTACGCCTGGGAGGATGAGAACCGAAAATCAAAATTATCGGAACTCGAAACCTCCAGGGCGCGATCGTTATGTCCAGTATTTTAAGAAGCAATATGCATTAGAGAAAGGAAACACTCCCAGCCAGGTGACGCTCAGACCAGTTTACACACAAAAGCTTCCGCCGTTAAAAATGGCGAGCATATAGTTCCGTGAAATAAAAGTGAATTACAATTTACTAAACATTGAAACATTAAAAGAAATTACATAAAAAGTTAAAGCAATTATTAATTAAGTTGATTGCTACAAAAATAAAATTAATAAATTGAGATTTTTAATAAAACTATAAAAAAATCCGTTGAGCATTTAAAAGATTGCCACAAGATAAGAAAGAAACTTCGGTGGCGAAAATATAAATTATTTAAAAGTACTGGTAAAGCCGAAAAATGACGTAGTTGCATTTTTGTTATCTAACCGTGCTAGAGACGCTCGCTTCGTGCCTTGAGACCCTGAGAAGGGGGAGGCTCAAAACATATTCGCAGTGATAAGCCGATAATGAATTTATAACATTTTGTTGGTTGGGGCCTGAAAACAATTGCGCCTATGGCCTCATATCTTCAAAATCCGTCACTGCAATTTATGAGGGAATGAAATGGAAGTAACTTCCAACTCGTTTTAGGATCTAGCAAATAAACTGATGTACACTAGTGTTGTGGCTTTTTACTCGGGATGGAATTCGCATCAGTATTTCGATCTTTAAAAATTCTCATTTCCTGTTTAAAAATTATTCATTATACCAATTTTGGAGAGCAAAAATCCTTTCATCCGTATCGTGAGTGAAAGCGAACTTTTTAGTAAAATAAAAATTCGTGTTACTGTTTTTCTTTTTATATTATATTTTTTATAACATGTGAATTGTTTAAAGATGATGTTTCAGTTGATATTCAATTCCAAACAATACAAGTAAAGATGGGAATCTCCGATTTGAATTTTATATGAAAGAAGGACTAGCATTTGTTTATTTATCCCGGCATCAAAGCTTATAGTTACGACACTGCAATTTTGATCTTACAGTTCTAAGCTAAGTCAATTGCTTCGCTTCCCCCCTCCTGTTATTAAATCAATGAAAGAGAATATAACAAATATTAACTGTCACATTTTCGTGCACACAACCCCGCCGTGGCTAGTCATTTACAAAATTTATCTGCGAGACCATCTTTGACTGAGAGATAAATGAAATAAAAACACGTGATGATGCAAGTTGGAACAAAGAAAGAAAGAGTACTGGTTATTTTTTAGACTTTCAGACCCTTTTTAATAAGTTTAATTGCTTTAGATTCTTTTGTGTAAAAGATGTGAACTGTCTAATCGTCATAAATCAAGAAATAACAATTATTTCTGTTTACAGGGAAAACGTAAAAATAGAAATAATTATTGGAATTAAAGCAGTAATCATGATTTGTTTGGCTTGTCTGGAGCGGAATAATACGTTGCCTTTTGACTTTTTTCCACATCTGGAGTTACCTTTTAAATCCAAAGTTCACTAAACGTACTTAGTTCTCTGAACTTAACGAATCATTCGACTGCTTATGATTCTGTATTGAACCTTTTTTGCATTCTTTCCTTTTTGTGCAGTGGGCTCGTAATTAATCTATGTAAACTTATGAATTACCGCTTTTATTCAATAGGCATAATTTATTTAAGCATATGAAAGAAAGTGAGTAAAAACATGTTATTGAAATTAGATTTCGAAATGAATGCATTGCCACTTTCGCCGTAGATAGTAATAGATTTAAAGAAAATGTTGCTTTTTTTTAAAAAGGTTATCCGCTTTATCCGAGCAAATATCCAAAGTGAATATTTATTGTATTCGATGAATGTTTTTTCGTATCAACAATAGTTCTTTCTTTGCAACTTGAAATGTATTGTAAGACTAAAAGATTGCGCTGAAAACTTTATTATCGAGTTTTATGCTTTGAAAAGTATGTAAATATGCTCTATTTTAATATTTTTTTAAAAATTATTCCATGGTTCTAGCTTGATATAAATTTCCGAAAATCGATTCATTTTGTTTTTCATACTAATTCCTCTGGATAAAATATGGAAGGCCCTATTACGAAAGCTAATTAAATATAAACAATACCATTATCTTCGATTTAGAGTAGTGAAATCTAAATTCTGAGGTTGATTGTAATTTACAATGGTTTATATAATTAATATGTTGGCTGTCGCTGACTCCATTTGACTCGTACCTGTGACTCACATTATCTAATTAGACGATCCATTCTCTACTATAGTTGAGAGATAGTGGAGAAATGGTTATCGAATTAGATAAAAGGTTTGAATCACAGGCATGAGTCTCGGCAGCGAAAGTCTTAAATACATTTAATTTCTATATACTGAAAATTATTAATCTGCCAGTAATACGTGGTAATCTGATTGGAAGGGCTCGATCAAGTTACCATGTGATTTGCCAAGTTCGGGATTTGGAGAAGTCATCCAATTAGATAAAAGATCCGAATCACAGACATGAGTCTTGGCTGCAAAAGTAGTAAACGCATTTAATTTCTATGTATTGAAAATTATTGATCTGACATTAGTGATTTGATTGGAGGGCTTGATCAAATTACCATGCGATTTGCCGAGTTCGGGATTTTTCTGTCCAACCTAACCTATGCTGGCCTTCATATGTAAATAAAAATTTTGACAGCAAAAATATTTCTTTTAATGAAATAATGCAGTTGATATTTTTGTCCTTCCTTCAAAGGAAAAAAAATTCCCCATTTCATTTAGCATTTTTCAATGATTCGTTTGCCGATGGCAATTCTAATTTCGTTGTCTTTCATATGAAAAAAGAAGAAATTCTTCTCGTTTAGTTCGTTTTTTCTTCAGAAAAAAGAAAATATCCTTCGGCGTATAAAACAAATGTCAAAGGTAGATTTTGTTTACAGATATAAAAGCTAGCTATGCCTTTTTCCTTACCTGTTTGGGTACTGTCTATCGATTCTCATTTCACCGTCTTGCCTTGGGGAACCAAAACATCCGACTTTAATCTGTGCATGACTGATGATATTAGATCCCCCCCTTCCAGATTTTATCAGGTATTCAGATCTACAGCGAAGGGCATGTCTTCAGCCGGAAAGGTCATTTAACCTTACTGATTTCACACTGACCCTGATAAAGTCCTCCGACTCCAGATACCTTTTTACAAGGGTTGTGTCTTCTCCATATTTAGATTTGTTTTGACGAATGAAAAAAAAGTCATTGTTGTTGCTTGAAACTGTCAATCATCCTTTCTTTTCGGTTATTTACAAAGTTTTCGTGTCTGTTCGTCTACAGTCTGTACCTTGACCGATATAAGTGCTCTGCTAATGTGCTTTGGAGTTGAATTTGGAATTTACGAAGGCTTCGCAAATTAATATCGATGATCAGGTGTGCATGAATGATGTGAATGCTAATCGTTCTCGCATACTTTTTTTTGTTGCATTCCAAGGCCAAACAAAAGCAGAAACGGTTTTTTGTTCCATGACTCATAAGGTTCTCGAGGAAAGCACGATTCCGCGAGGTTGAACAGATAATCGTATCACGCTCTTTCTTTTTTAGCCGGTGTTGCTTAGTAAACATACTATAAGCATTAACTTGTTTTTTTGTCAATGTAAATGACAGACTTTTTGGTGTAAGCATTGTTTTTAAAAGTAAAACGGGTGATTCTAATTCCATTTGTAGTTTTGATGTTTGAAATCTACGTAAAGTCGTTTTAATGGTATGTTGAAAGGAATCCGATAAATTTAAAATAGAAAATTGAGTACAGTAAAAGCTCGTTTAACCGTTAGTTTCTGTTATCCGTCATCGTCGAACAAGATTTTACGGAACTGATATATGTTCAGCCACATGATGTACCATTTTGAAAACATCAGATGATAATCATTTGAGTGAAGGTAAACAGATAAGGTTTATAAAAATATTATCTTATTGATATTATATAAACTTTTAAGAAATAAAAAATGGAAGACTAAAGATTATCACCTGCCCTTTTGCACGGTCATGAAAAATAAAAAAAAATGCAGCTGATCATGGTTTCAAAATGATAAAAACGGAGTTTCTATAAAAAAAAAGCAGAAGATTCTTTTGAGGCAACTTGTTAATTTTTAAACTCTAATGCATGTCTTTTCCATTAGTTCGGGAACCTAAATACGCTTTTAAATATTGACATTTGAATAAATATTGTAACTAAGGTAAATTTGAGTAGCATCCTTGTAATGAATTACTTTATTTATTATAATATTTTGGTTTTTAGCCCTCTGAGCGCCCAATTATTTTGAACTTTTATCTAGAAGTTAGAAAACTTAGCTTTTAAAGTAAATGAATCGAACTTTTTTATATTTAATTATATCTCTGAAATCTTAAGAATACTTTATCCATGATTGTTTAAGAAAATATACATATAAATACGAGCTATCTGCTTTTGAACTGAACATGATAAACGTAAAAAGACGTTTGCGCCGCTCAGAGGGTTAAAACTATTAATATTTAACCCCAACTAATATAAAGTGGAAACTTAATAATTTAATGAATAAGTATGTATTAAGTTAATTCATTGTGTACAAATTCATCGTTTCAGAACACGATATTAACACGATGAACATTGTATTAATATAATTATTATTAAAACAATGTTCATAATCATATAAATTATTTTGAATATTAAATATGGGGTCTCTGGTAGGAGGGTTGGGAATCTTTCATACAAGTTATCTCGTAAATAAATACTAGGTACTTCGTATCGCATTATTCGCCGGAGACCTGAAATGACGTCTTTTGATATCCATACGTTGTTCCCGTCTGACGTCTTCTGATTTTGCATTATTCGCTTGTAAGAAAAATAGCCAGCCACTTGCGTTGGTTTCTACAAAATTCTTCCGATCAATAATGTTTTGATACCGCACAAAAAAAATCGAGTCATTTCTCTTTCGTTTTATTTTATTCTTTTTCTAAAAAATTTTTTTAATTAACTAATTTCCATTTGTTCTTTCCTTAATCAACCCATCGCCCTCCATATCCGATTTAGTTAGGGTTGGCATAATTGAGAAGCAGTGATACGGGACGTTTAAGTTCTAAATAAATAAAACATGAAAAAAGTAGGGACTCTGCTTAAACTTGACTGATCTTTTATCAATCTAATAAAGTGAACACGTAGAATAATAAAGATGCGAGGTTAATCCTTTTTAACCCAATCATATTTTAAAGTTGATTTTACTTTCTTAGTTGTATCATTTTCTACTTTCACTTAATTGTAAAATTGGCCGCAAGCCAACTTAAAATTATAATAATAAATCAAAATTGCTTCTTTCATTGTTCTTCACTGACAGCCTGTTTTTTTTCGTCCGACCACTGAGTTGACATTAGGAAAAAGATTCTCTTCACATTTGCACTGTGGGCTGGAATGGCAAATATGTATTCGCACCGTGTTTTTTTAGATATAACTTCTGAACAATATAAGAGACAAAACGGGACAAATAGTAATATGGGACTGAGTTGTGAAATACGGCGACAGTCCCGTATATACGGACGTATGGCAACCCTAGATAATAGTAGACATCAACTGTAATATTGTTTTGAGAATAGAAAGATTGAACATTTTATCTAATAAATTTATATACTCCTCTTAACTTTAATAACGAACTTTATCTACTCCAAAGTAAATGCAGTTGGTGGTTGTCGTTCAGAATCTTTACTTTTCTGAAGTACTCTACAAAAAAAAATCTAAAGTAAAGAAAAAAATCTTCAGTGATTATTTCAAAATTCCTACTTAAAAGCTTTAACAATCTGACTACCTAATTTTTAATTAATATTTTGATGCAACGTTTGAAAACCTGTTCAAATACCGTTGAACCAAGTGAATTGTTATTTACATGCAAGGCTTTATTAGTATAATATGATTCAATGTTTTAAAAGTTGGAAAATCGTAGGATGCAGCAGAAAATAGACTTGCTTCCAACTCGCGGGATTAGCAGTCAGAGGGTTAAGAAAGTCAGAAGTTGGTTATTTTTCACGCTTTTGAAATAAAATGAAATTTTCAGTTCTAATCATCAGCTGGAAAGATAAATTGTTGAAGCTGTGTTATTTATTGTTAAATGATTTCTTATATGTCATTTGATGTATCTCTTTTCATTTCAGACGGGTGACATTCATTTATCTGCGGGAGATTATGTAATCTCTCCGTTTTCGTACAATGCGAGTTCATTCCATCCTCATCATCTATCACCTTTGCAGCATCCCGACTCGGAGCGCCGGTGGAGGCCTTTGCTTGCCGAAGACATCCAATTCTGCGACGTCAAAGGTAACACTTTATGATTTCAAAAATCCATAAATTAGACTGGTTTCACTTGGACGTCAAAGGTAACACTTCGATTTCAAAAATCCATAAATTAGACTGGTTTCACTTGAAATCGATGCTTGCAACATTCCGCTGGGGGATCTCTCGAGAGCAATTTTTATTATTTGTGATATTTGACTTTAATAGCTACTTGGCTCAGCTGGAGTTGAAATGGAACGATAAATCATTTTTACAGTTTATTCCATTTCTGGAGTTCCCATACTCACTTATCGTTACGCGAGCTAAAATTTATTTAGTAATTAATTAATAACGCTGTATGCATACTAAACTCCGTGACTGGATTAATTTCCACATTCATTATGTCCGCATAAAGAAATTTGAGTCGTACTCGATTTATTAATAAAAAAGTTATCCTATTAATTCATTCCATTCCTAGTTTTCCCATACTGATTTATTTCAATTTTCGTAATGGGAGCTATAACTTTTTTCGTAAATAATTAACAACGCTGTATGCATACTAAAAACCGTGATTGGATTCAATTCCGCAGTATTTATTTCCGTACATGAGGAATTAGAATTGCACTCAATTGATGTATTAGTAAAAATTAAGAAGGATGACGGTAGTGTTACGTGACCAGGAACTGAATCCATTAAGTCCACGTTCAGTCAGTCCACCGTAGCGAGTTAATTTTGGAATTCATAAAGCATCGTGCAGAAAGGAAAATGACGTAGCGTCACAGCAGAGTGTGAGACAACGTGAAGTTTGATGACATCCACAGTTACGTTTGTAATGTGCCTGTCATCACGTTAATTGATTTTACCATTGTAAATGGTAGTAAAACATAGTATCGACACTGCGATAAAAGGTATCTAAAATATTCATTTAATATCTTGTAATGATATTTAATACCATTCGTGTGACCACAGCGCAGCCGTTGATTTCCTTCCGCGTTAAATTGAGCCCTTACCCTTATACATACTCTTTATATATAACTATTCTAAATACAAAATATTAGCAAGAGAAATTAAAATAAATTAAAGTTATAAATTGCAAAAAAAGCAACTGGAAATGCGGAAACAAAAAACAAATACAAAAATAATATGGGAGTAACTAAAAATAGTAAAAGACCAAATGATAAAAATAGTATAAGACTAAAAAGAGGCTGTGAAAACGTGAGTAACTGGATCCGCTTCCATTTTGAGTCAAGTGTTTCTACTTTATTTATGTATGACTATATATTATGCGCTATATTATATGAAAAGATAAATTTCGGAGGACTAATGTAAATACCAATTTTATAGATATTATAACGAATTAATTACTTCATAATTATTCTCATATCCTGTATTCATAAACAAAGGATGTTGTCACCCGAAGGGATTTTTCAATAACATATTTAGTTTAATATATAACCTTCCAGCGGGCGTTCCTGCGCAAATTTTACGACATATCGTGCATCGTATTACATAAATGTCATGTTGTTTTGCAAAAATAAATGCAGCTTTTATTTAAATTATCAGTATTTATTAGCTTAATAGTAAACAAAGATTTTATAAATAAAAATTGCGCTTAAATTTATAAAAGAACGATATAAATATGTAATACGATGCACAATGCAACTATCTCTTGAAGACGCGCGCCCGCTGGAGGGTTAAACAACAACAATACTAATATGCATAAAAAGCTTGGTGCTGGCAAAAACATCAGGTTGATAAGACTTTATTGACGCGTTAATATTTAAATGACTCTCAAATTATGCATAAAAAGATATTAAGCTTTCGTAAATGTTTCTGAAGATAAAACAAGAAAGTATAATAATTATTGCAGGCCCGCATCGTTCAAAGGAGCTCAAGCTTTTTTAAATGCTGAGCAAAACATTCTTTTACAGCGAGTTCACTTTTTAAAATCATTATTTACTATCATTGAAAACGATTTTTAAGGATTATTTTTTTAAAAATTTTTCGATACTTTTTTTTTAATTTAAGAAACAGTTTATTTTAGCTTGTGAATACTTAAGTTCCACTTTTTTCAAAATTTTGTCCTATTTTCTTTCAGATGCACTTTTTCCTAAAAAATCTTTACCACTACTGTTATCTAAACTATAGGCATATATTTTGTAATACCATTCACTGATAATTTTTAACGTTGTTGCTTCATACACAATGCGTAATTTTAAATTTCTGTAGATTGCATCAAATCTGATTTCGTGTCATACAATGGTTTCCTAGGAAATGATTACCTATTTCCAATTGAATCGTTCATTGCAGAAACATCGTGAGTCAATAATATCAAAATACTGGGAGTTTTAAAAAAAATTAAAAATTTTAAAATCGATGATTAAATTTTTTTATCTGGTAGATTTTATATACCTATAATTAGGGCTGCCATAATTGCCAAGCATTCATACGGGACGTTTAAGTGCTAAATAAATAAAACATGAAATAAGCGGGTAGTAAATTATTGATTTTTTATCAGAACGAAATAAACAAATTTTAAGAAATCTAATAAAATGAACACGTAGAATATTTTAAAGAGATGCAAGACTAATCCTTTTTAGCCCAGTCGTATTTTAATGTTGATTTTACGTTTTTAATTATATTTTCTTCTTTCACATAATTATAAAATTGTTCATTTTAAAATTATAAGGATAAATCAATATTCGCATAGCTTCTTAGACATGACTTCTGATTAATGTACTTTGTATCTACAAAAAAACTTCAGCTATTTCTCTTCCATATTCAATTTTATAGTTGCTTCGCAGAGTTTAGGGAGAAAATGGAACAAATAGTAATTCGGGACTGATTAGTCAAATACGGTGAGAGTCCGTATATACAGGACGTATGGCAACCCTACCTATAATGTGTCTTTGCTTGACTCTTGGTATTTCTGTACTCGTTATGCAAATACCTCTTTGGGATGCGAAAACAGCATAAACGAAATTTTGAAAAAAAAAATATTTCTCTTCTGGTTTCTGCAATCAACGATTCAATTTTTTAAACTATTTTACCTAGAGTACTTTCTGTCAGTACTTAGCTGGTTGTACGATAAAATATCTTTGAAAATTCTTATATTATGTACTCAGATTCGAATGCACTTAACACGTTGTGAGCCGATATTGCTATGTACAAAATATCATGAATAGCGTAATTTAGTACAGCGAAATTTAATTTTTCCAGATAAAAATATATATATGTTACATGAAAAAAAATTTAATAAAAGACATGTCAAAGAAAATAAAAGAAGGAAAAAATATATATATTAAGTCAAGAAAAGAAATATCTCAACTCTATACCTGTTCAGACTCTTTTAAGAAATATTAATATAAAGATTCATTAGTTCAGAGAAATATCCAAAAGAAGAAAGAAAACATTTTTCGAATTCAGTCCCTTATTAATTTTTAGTGAGTATTTCTGCTTCTTTATACCAAAAAGTCATCAAAATAGTATATGTCGTGGATGAAAATATATTTTCTACGCGAATAATTTCCTGACGTGACGCAAAATGAATTCGAATTCATGATTCGATTAAGTAAGTAATTTTAAATGGTGTAGAAACGGAATGCATTTAAAAGGCGTAATTTCGATTAAGCTCCAAAGCGGTACGCAATTTTTGACATTCGATATCTAGTTATATGAAAACCACAGAATTTTAATTAATAGGTAAGTAATAAATCTATAATACGAGTTGACAAATAGAAATTACCATGTCAGAATCTGATTTTTTTTTTTATGATTGTAAGTTATGACCTACACAAGTCTTGAGATTTTACTTCTTTACGAAAGTCATTAATCAAAATTAATTTAGAATTATTTTTGGAATGCGTAACATTTTTTTTTCTATTTAACCCTTTGCACTCTCTGCATTCTGAATGATGCATCTTTTACGCATTCTTGTTGGATAGCTTTATTATAAAGACCATATAATAGTAAAAACACACAGATTAATTTTTAAGAATTGAATCAAATTAATAATATTTTCATCTTCCTAAAGCGCTAAATCAATCCTTACACTCGCACGTGTATAATTATGCATCTTATTATCTTTCGGAGTGCAAAGGGTTAGCATACAGCAATGCCAATTCGACAGTTCTTTCTTGTGAGATGCATTTCATTTAACCATCAGTAAGAATAATTCGACCCTCTCCTAAATATTATATTTACCGTAGATGCGCTGAATTTACAGGTTATTGAATGAATTCATCTCTTTTCGCTAGATATATGTGTAGAATATTGTTTGTGTAAAGTGTTTTTAACTGTCGCTAATTTCAGATCTATTTGCTCAAGTTCAATGTGTTTTAGAATCCTATCATTATTATTTCTCCTAAACTGCTGTGAGCTAAAGATTGAAAATTGCAGTTCTAACGAATATTCTAACAACCGTAAAATTTCTATTCGTTGAGTATCCTATTTCATAAGGCATACTTTTTGACTTAATAATGACTCGTTCGTTTCAGGCAACCGCCATAAACCCGCCTATCAACGTCACTTCATCCCAGATCGACCATTTCACTTTTTCCAGGCTAAATATTTTTTTCTTATGACTGACTTACAGTAAACCACACTTTTCACTCCCCACTTCATGAATTACCTACCTGGCCTGTACAATCACTCCTATGCGATAGGTCAAAGAGGCACCCATGCGGAGGTCAAGAGGTCCCACAGCATGCGTGTGCTCTCGTACATTGTAGTCATTACAGAAAATACTATGCTTTATAGCCTGGCCGCATGCAGCACGTTTTTCTTGAGGAATTGATTATATACAGTTGGCCACCACCCTTCTTGGGACAATTTTTTCTCTGTTGCTTCCAGATAGAGAGTATCAGCGGAATGTTTAAGTTGAAGGTTCCCAAAGGTCAAGGGGCCTGTTCTAGGTTGATTTAATTCTTATCAATGACTTGGAATATTTTTTATAAAGATTGTCTGCCTCAATTCGTTTATCATCGATTCACGTGAGCGGTTGAACGTACATCATCGAGTTTAGGGACGTAACCTGACGTAATGACGTACATCATCGAGGAAGTAATTAGAATGTAGAAAAGTTTGTTTCTCTTACCATTTTCATCGAGGACATAAAACACTAATGCTTCAACAGCGTGCGCCTGGCAGAGCAGTCCGTGTGGCGCGGCCAGTGTTTAGCCAAATTGCGTCTGCTGATATACGGGTAGATGTCAAGAGACGCTCAATATATCTTCTTAATATGTTCGCTGAGTCTTAGCGTGCTAGAATTAATTGATTCACAATACTGATGAGTTTTATGAATGTTTTGACAATCTTTATTTGTTATACTTCACCGTGCCTCGTTTTAAAACTAATTACGTTGTCAGTATGCCAACATTTCACCGTTGCCCTCGTAAATTTCTTAACGGCTACAACAAATAATAATAGATTTAAAAAATAAGTACTATTTTATGATAATAAATACTGTATCTTAGCGTTATTTTTGAAAAATAAATAATGTCATCTTATGCAATTATTTATCACATGGCTCTTTAAACTGTAGGCAGCGACCCCAAGTGGGGTCGCAAAGAAAAATAGTAGCGTCACAAAATTTCCTACGAGGCCTTTTCTTTCAGACTTCTCAACGCCTGTAAGCAAAAGTAGTTATGAAAATAATATTAAAATGATATTGACTCAAAATAATTCAGTAAAACTTTCCAAATTTTCTTTGATGTAATCGATTAATGCTTCATTTTTATATTTTTTAACTTTGGGGTCGCTGCAAAATTTTTGGTGTCTCGAAAGCTTTTTCCATCCAAAAAGGGTGGAAATTGGATGAAGTTTAAGAAGCTCTGATTTAAAATGGTTAATGAACTACATTGCAGATTACTGATTTTCTTTTTATTTTGAATTCTTTAATATTATTGAACTTATGATCTGAAGAAGAAATGTTCCTAGTGTACTGGATCTTGTTTGGAAGAAGCAATTAGACAAAAACAGGCCATAAATACAGTACAAATATCTATAGGAGATGTCTCTTGTGCAAGATGAAACTTCTTTTCGTGCCGCATTTTTCAATCAGATTAATTCCCTTTTATCTGTGTAATGTATTTAAAGAAAAAATACTCCTGTTTATTTTAATAGGGTTCGCTAAAAGGGAAAGAATTTGACAAAAATAGGTTATTAACCTAGAGAAGATAAGCTTTTATTAAGTCTTTTGTGTGACGAAAGGGATTTCGAAAAGAAAAAGCCATGATATAAAAGAGAATCCAAGATGTTTAACCCTTCACCTTAGAACGTAAACGGTTCTTAACTGCATTATGTTTAACGGCAACGGAAAATGCGACTTCAGGCACCTGATAATTCAGAATGATAGAAAAACTGAGGGCAATGTAATTGCCAAAAAGCATTTTCTGAGTTTCAATTATTGGGCTAGCCGAGAGAAATTTCACACCATCTGTTTTGTCGGAGCATTAAAAACAAAGTGAAGGTCAAAGTGATTGTTCAAAGCTATGAATGGAGAGGGAATTTTTCAGAAGTGTCATCAGAATTTGTTCTGTATAACTGTGAGTGGTCCACGTAGAAACGTTGTTATTTGAAACACTTTATCGTCGTTTCACGGTATTGTAATACAATATTGTATTAAAGTGACATTTTCAAAGTAATTTATGCCTGTATGCTTAGTGAATTTATTCATGTTAACTGCCTGCTAGATCTTTTCAAAACTTTTATAGTGATTTTTGAAATTTTTTTAGTCCTAATCCGTGTTTATCGAAAACAACTGACTAAAAAATTGGGCACAGATCTACAATTAATATTATCAGACGTCATACCAATTTTTATTTATCTAGGCCATAGGGTTTATGAGTTATAATATTTAGAAGTATGTGATTATACAGACCGACAGACAGTCAACCCTTTGACAGATTTGGCCCAAAATTTGATACGGACCTACATTCCTGTTGCTAAAACTGTGTACCAAATTTTATCCATCTAGCTATTTAAGTTTTTGAGTTATAGTGTTCATATGAACACGGACAGACTTCCTGCAGACGGATTTTGTCCAAAATTTGCTAGAAACCTACAAATTATGTGTAAAGATCACATACCAAATTTCATCCCTTTAGGTATAATAGTTATCGTGTCCACAGACAGACATATTTCCAAAATTGTGTTTTTCGGACTCGGGGAGGTCTAAAACGTGTAGATTCGTCAAAATCTCAAGTTCGAATTTTTTGACGATTACAATACTTTCTTTTTATATATACTTCGTATACGAGAAAGTAAAAAACATGGATGAGAGAATGTAATCCAATGAAAGTAACTTATTCATGAAATTAAAAATAAATAATAATTCTTTCTCCTCTTTTTCGCATTTCATATAACACATTCTCTCCAATGAAAATTAAGTCTTGCAAGAAGCGATATTAACATGTTGACTGCGAAGAAAAATTGCAGGTTTTCGACGAATTTGATCCAATCGTATTATATTGTTCTTAACCTTAAATATAGTACAGATAAGCTATCATGGCTAGTAATGTCATTCAAAATGGTTAGTAAAGTTTCTACTTGATATTTTGTATTCCAAGTCCTGGTTTTCAGTCAACGTATTAAATCGTTCAAAATGATAAGACAGGACCATTATAAATTAAAGTTGTTAGCCTAAAGATATGAATACGAGAAAATTATTTTTGCAATGTTTTTCTTTCTTAATTAAATAGTAGTAACTGCTTTTTAATTTACAATTCAAATAATCACGCAACTATATGACAATGGAGCAATAACTTATCATTTTTGCCAGCCCCGATTAAGACTATGTCTAAATGGACTGGAATGGAAAGAAGATAAATTATGCTTATTTACATGGGATTTTCAGTACCAAGACTAATTCACTTTTATAAATTATTAATATAGGATGTTTTAGGGGAGGGCTTTCCAAGTTTCGGATTCATATCGCACGAAAGTAAAACGTAACGCTGCCAGGCCGACTGCAACGTACCTATTGTACCAGCGCGCACTTCACGATTTCAGTAGAGGAGGGCAGCTGGAATTGCGTATAGTTTCTTCCCTAAATGATGCTAATTAAGAATACATAAGAATTCAAACCCGCAACCTTATTTAGTCATCTTTCGTACTCCAATACTCGGTCAAAAAAAGTTGAATTTGGTATTGCGTATTCACTCTTCTTCCAAATGAATATGTCGTTGAAGGGTCGCGGTGGCTTAGTGGTAAGGTCTCGGCTTCGGGACCTTAGAGTTCCAGGTCCGAAACCTGATTCTACTGTACAGAGATCCAATACCATTAATGGCGTCTACCACTTCACTTCGGCGCAACCGTTTCTCGCACAGTTCACACTTCACTTCTTTTGGCTGAGGGCCGAAACAGCTATGTGGAGGTTAGTGGCATGACAGTGCCTAAATGGCCTCCCATTGGTGTGGTGCGGAAGTTTGGAGAGGGGATGCCAGCTCAGGTATCGTTCTCGTCATCTGACCGTGGTTGAAAATTACGAGGTCCGTTCCAAAAATAGCCCTCGTGTTGCTTCAAAAACGGGACGTTAATACAACTAAACTATGTCGTTGAAAAAGGTTATGGAACTACGAATCCAACGGGTGTATTCCATTTTTGTTGTTTAACCCTCTTAACATACAACGACGTCTCGATTACAAAATTTTTGTTGTTTAAATCCGTATTTAAGTTAACGTAACAATTAGTTTTAAATACAAAAATGACCTGAACACGCTTAAATGTCTCAATTATCTTTTACTATCTTAAATAGATTGAAATAATAAAAAATATCCCAAATGGGTGGTGGCATCTAATTAGGAAGTTAAATAAAATCGTATGTCAAGGGGTTAGCTCAAACAAAAATCATTGTCGTAAGCTACGCAGTGATACATATTTTTGCATCGCTACCATTTTAAATTAATTCTGAATAACATAGTAACTGATTGGCAAAATTATTTACCGATTACAAATTTGACTAGAATGAATTTTTAGTAAAGAAATTTAATTAAAAAATTGCTACTTCCTAATAAATTAATTTTAATTGAAAAATTAAGTTCAAAATTAGTTTTAAAAATTGTTTTTCCTGCATTTCTTACAATCATTCAGCAACTTTGTTTGAAAAATAAAAAAAGCGGGCATATAGGTTGCAGCTGCATAACTGATAGATATTTAGTTCATTACTAAAAATAGTTACTTAATTTTTATTTCTTAATTTATGATGAATTCTTCACTTAAACGTTTGCTGTTATGACCTAAGTAAATAGCTTCTCTGCGTTTTCCTTTCCTCGAGTTCCAAATTTCGGTGTATTTATAATTTAAAGCAATGTTTGTTTCGTCAATATTAAACAATAATCATTAAACAGCGGACGAAACGATTCGTGGAAAATTTCTTTTTATGCTCATTAGAATGGAACCGAAACAATAGTTGTTTGTATAAAAATATTTGGAATGCTTTAATAGCAAAGCATCCCAAAGTCTTAATTCCTATAATAAGTTTATAAGTTTTTAGACCTTCAAGGCTAAATAATTTTCATGAAACAACAGTCTGTATTTATGTGAGGACCAATTTCTTAATTACGCTCGTATAAATATTATTATTTTGTGAAGGGCAAGTACTCAACAAATAAACACGTGAAATTGAGGTCATTTAATTGAAAAATTGGAAACATGTCATTATTTGCTGACATACATTTGTTAATATATATATTAGGCATTCAATGAAATAAACAGGTGGAAACTGAATGAGCAATTATTTCCTCTGAATCATGAATTATTCTTTTGTTTCTTACTTTATTTAGATATTTAAATAAAAAATGACCATAGAATTCTGATAGATGTCGCGTTTTCAGAACCTACAGTACTCGTATCGAAATGTTTCATTTTTCGATCTCTAGATTATTTTATTGCGATATAAAATTACATAAAATTCGCAAAATTATTTTTAAAAGAGTTATACCGTGATGGTTTTTGCATGCTTCTGACAATTTCATTTCAGTACAGTAAAATTCGATTAACAGTCAGTTTCTGTTATCCGTCATCCTCATATTATTTCGAAGTAGCGTAGGTTTGTTATATTATAATACAGTTCTGTACATAACTACTCTTATATTCAAGTTTATATTAATCGTTTTGTTAAATTAAATGCAAGATGTATGTATTATTCACATTTCAAGGATTTTGTTTTCGTCCCAAGCCAGCAGCGAATTCACGTTACTGCACAAATATATTAAGAGATTTCTGTTATCCATCTATCCGGTTATCCGTCACATGTCTGGTTCGGACGGTGACGTTTAATCGAGGTTTCACTGTATGTGTAAAGAATGTCTTCTCTGTGTTGCTCGATATTTTAATAGTCAGTTCATATCGCATATTATCATCACATGACAATCGAAAATGTACCAGTCATCTATTTAACTTACACACTGTCGTGCGATATGATGTGACGCGACGTCCTTTTTTTCTGAAAGATGCGCTATGGATTCTAGAATTAAACAGGCTCGACGCACTTAACGTGTATCACGTGAGCATGATTTTACTGCATTAACACATGAATTTTCTCAGTTTTGACACAATACATTCATTTTGAAAATTTTTTGATCCTATTCATACCCTCTTGAGACCTGAAGGTATAACTTTCGACCAATTTTCACAAAAATCGAAATTAATACTCTTGATAGGAATATATAACACTATATATAATTAATATAATTAACTAAAGAATATAATTAACGAATGTAATTAAATCTATATAATTAATAGATGTAGCATGGATCTACCCAAAGCATTGGATTTAAGGGATTTGAGTGGAATGCAACGTTTTTGTAAATAAAATACAAATATATCCATTAAAATGGGCTCGGGGTAAGGATGGGAAAAACCTACCGGTTTAAACCGAAAACCGATTTTTTTTGTTTCGGTTAACCGGTTTTTCGGTTATTTTTTTATTTCGGTTATAACCGGTTATTTATTTTAAATCCAATAACCGGGTAAAAAATCGGCAAAATCGGCTATGAAAAGATAGGCTCGATTTGAGGTTCGAGTTATGAAGTTTTGAATTTCATCATCTTTGGCCAATCAACGACCACCGCTTCCTCGAGGCTGACATTGAAATAGTCTAAAATAGTCATTGTCTAGCTTTCATAACTCGATTAGTTTTGGCCGCAGAAGAGTGGAACATTTTGTATAAAATTCTAGTGTGCCAAAAATATTTTAATAAATATGATTAATAGGACCGTGGGAATGTATAAAAATTTAGATATAGTTATTTTTTATTATTATACATAAAGACGCAAACAACAAAAAATACGATTATTTACGTCTGTACTCTCTAATTTCTTATTTTATTTGTCTGCAATACTTAATACAATTCTTAAAATTTTGTCTCAATACTTAATACAATTCTTAAAATTTTGTCTACAATACTAACTTATTGTATTAATTACTCATTTATTATTATTACTTATTACATTAATTGCTTATTTATTGATATTACTTATTGTATTAATACTTGTTGTATATTATTATTAATAATAAATTTTGTCTACAAACGTTGTTTCTTTTTTAAAAAGCAGAAAAACCGGTTATTTTGAGCGGTTTCAACCGCCCGGTTGAACAGGAGGTGGAAAAAACGGTATAACCGAAAACCAGCAATGATTTGTTGGTAATAAGGGTTGGTTGTTTTTGCAATAACCGTCATCCCTAGCGCGGGGTCTCAAGGGGATATGCAATGAGTGCCACTTGCTAAGGAGTTGAAAATATGGAGAAAAAGTTCGCGGAATATTGTGATTTTCTATTTCTTAGTATACTGGCAATCATCGTAAGCTCTTCGTCTTTTGTCTAAAATAAACATATTTTATTTTTTATATTGGGCGATCAGAATCCGGCAGCAGTGGTAAGGTCCCGGCTACGGGACGTAATGGTTCCAGGTTCCGAACCTAAATCCACTGAAACCCGCCGTATATATGTAGGGCTGGTGCGCGTTAAATTTGACCTCGAGGATCAAACTTTCTCCCGCTAGTGTGGCGTGGAAGTTTGGAGAGGGGGTGGTGACTCGGGTGTCATCCGCTTCATCTGACCGCGGTTCAAAATTACGGTATCCAACTCAAAATAACCCTCGCGTTACTTTTAAACGGGACGTTAATATAACTGAAACTGAAAAAAAATCCCAATCACAATTTTTACATTTTGAGTGCTGCATAAAACTAAATTAGTGAACAATCATATTTTAAACAACTAGTTGAATATCGCTCCATCTATGCAGGTTGGAAGTTAGTTTATTTCCTGCTGCGTCCCAAGATTGACAGTGCTAGTTGGTTCAGCTTTTACTGTTACAGCGCTGAATTATATCATACTTTAACCCTCGGACAGCGTATCTCGCGATCGCCGCGGGTTGGACGCAAATCTATTTTCTTCTGTATCCTGCGATTTTCACAGACTAATGTGTGTACTTAGTACTTTTAGAGCGTTGGATCATATTGCACTAATAAAACTTTGCATATAAATAACTCGCTTGCCTCAACGGTATTTGAACACGTTTGCAAACGTTGCATCTAAACAGCGATTTAAAAAAAATACACAATCGGAGAGTTAATAGCGTGTCATAGAAATAGCAATTCGATCGTTGGGCAGAAATATTTGGATTTATTGGCAAGTATTTCATTTAAATAATGATTAAATATTTCATTTCCATCAGAATTTTAGTTACAAAACCGAAAGTTTTTCGCATGTTGAATATTGGTTGTTTTACACAAAATTCTGTCATTTTTGAATAGTATGATATTTTTCATATTGAGGACCTTGTATTTACTAACCAAAATCTTTTCTAATTCTTATAGTCAATTTAAGCAATTTTGTGTTTAAAGCAATAATTGTGATTTCACTTACATATAAAACACGCAAAACCTCCTTCCGAACTAAAAAAATTAAAGTAGAGAAAGAAATTAAAAGAATTGAGAAAGCATACTTATGCCTCCGGCAGCGTAGAAACCATGTCTGTAATTCCACAAGTTTTTATCACTATTGTAGCTTTGTATGTGAATGGCAATTCGCAACATAAGTATTTAAACTTTTTCGAAAAGTTTGCATATAAAAAGGGATTTAAAAAATCTATTTTATACCGAAATAGACAAAATTCACCGGAGGTTAGAGGGTTAATGTTCACGGAGAAGTTTGAAGTTTTATAGCATTTTAGTAAATCTTATACATTTCTTTATATATAATATAAAATTTTGGGAAAATTGCTATTAATAAAATGCAGTATAAAAGCTGCGTCACAATATTTCATTCCGTAAAACGTTTCTTTTGTTAAACTCTAACTCTCAACAAAATCCGTGACCATGCCTGAAAAGCCTTGCATATAAAAAGTAATTAAAAAAACCAATCCACTATTTTATACAGAAATAGACAAAATTCACCCGAGGTTTAAGGGTTAATGCTGACGGGAACACTTTTTATAGCATTTTAGTAAATTTTATACACTGTTTTCATAATATATATAATCCAAAATCTGGGAAAAAATTATTTTGAAACTTCATTGTATCCTTAAAAGTCCTGTTAAGGAAATGTAGTATAAAAACCGCATCACACTATTTCACTCCGTAAAACACTTCTTTTGTTAAAATCTAATTCTCAACAAAAGCCGTGAAAGTTGTTGAATATAGAAGGTGATAAAAAAAAATCCACTATTTTATATTGAAATAGACAAATTTCACCCGAGGTTTGAGGGTTAATACTCACAGAAGAGTTTGTATACCATTTTAGTAAATCTTATACATTGTTTTTATAATATATATAATATAAAATTAGGGAACAAATTATTTCGTAACACCATTGTATGCTTAAAATTGCTGTTAAGAAAATGCAATGTAAAAGCCGCATTACAATATATCACTCCGTAAAGCGTTTCTTTTGTTAAATTCTAACTCTCAACAAAAGCCGTGACCAAACATTTCAATTTCTGGAAATGTTTTGACTATTTACTTTTTTTTGTTATTTCTGTATTTTTAAGAGTGTTGACCTCAATTTAAGTAACTGGCCTAAAACTGTCTTTTAACCTACATAATCAATTAAAGCGAATCTTAGCTTCCGGTTCAAAAGAATTTAAGTGGCTGTAATCCACTCCGTAAATGAAATGAAATGAACCTCATGACGTTGCTTTGCGTTAAATACTGTGCGGAGTTGACTTACACGGCTTGAAACACAAGTGGCTTCGTTAAACAGTCCGGTATTCTTAGAAATATAATGGGTGGCTTGTTTGTTATCTTAAAGGGACTGGATATGCTCCACTGAATTCTACTTCGATCTCTAAACATGAGAATATTATGAATTCGGAAATGAACATTTTTCAGTTTGGGTGATGTTTTGAAAAAATGAATTTTTCTACGGCGGCTTCTTTAATTTTTTGAATTCTGTGATTCTGAGCCTTTCGATGCACAGGACTCAACTTTCCATATCAGTTTTAATCTCGCCCACTCCCTTTCATTTTTTATTAGTTTTGCCCACCTTCCATGGATTTATCGCTGAAGACACTATAAATATATATAGTTAAAAAGAAACGAATTTCAAAAACTTAAAAGAAGAAAAGGAAAAAAAAAAGAATATTTGAGGAAAGTATGATTCTCTAATATTTGCTGCGATAGCCGGTTAGGGATCCCCTCTTTCTTTTTTACTGTCCGAAGAATAAAAAATGGCTAGATATACATATAATTATACAAGAAAATACGTATGCAAAAATAAATCTCTTATGAGTGAAATATATAACATTTATTTGTATATATTTAACTGTTTTCATTGTTTCCTTAAATTCGGTAAAACTCGCTTGGATTTTCCGATCGAGTTAAAACTCGTATTTAAATAATTATATTAGCTGGAGATCAACTATTCTAACTTGATTGCTAATGCTAATCTCTTCAATGTAAACTTTACTACTCCAAATTCTGCAAAATTGCAAAAAAACGTGTGAACTCAAAGAAATATCTGATATTCAGTTGTCGAATGAATTTAAAATGAATTAAAATATATTTTGGGTTGATTGAAGATCTTTAATTCTTTTTAAGGCTAGCATTTTATTTTGCATTTATAGGATGCATTTTTTCTTATTTTTGCAAAAATTAATTTGTAATAATAATAATTTTTCTTCATGTCTTGTCTCTCACCTAAGTGCATGTAGTCACAGGTTAATAATCTCTGATTTAATTCAGTATTAAATTGAAGGAGTCATTTAAGGTACTCCTATTTACATGAACATTAATGTTCCAGAAGCAACTATTTGATTAAGCAGGGTGTTAGATTATGCAAGGAACTTGATTCATCGCTCATTTCCCACAATTCCGTTGAATAGAAAAGTAGTAAAACGGAAGATGGTGCAAATATGACTGGGACTGACTAAAAAAAACATTATTGCCAAACATTTGCTTTCACATGTGAGTCTTCGATGCACTCCCCTCCGGAATCGACACATTTTTTCCAACGTTTTGGAAGAATCCTGATGTCTATTCAAAAAGGTTTTAGGTTGGCTGTGTATCCACTCTCGAACAGTCTGGATGATGACGCTGTTGTCCGCAAACCGCATGCCGTGCAACAGGTAGGCCGCTATGAAGCATTTGCACCACTCAGAACACCACTCCATACCCCTGCACCTGGAATCATGGTGGCTGATTCTTTGAGAAGTTCGATAGGTATGGAGCGTCTTTTTATTAAAAAAAACATTAAGTATCTGGCAAAAAGAGAAAGAAACTTGCACCGCTCAGACACTCTAGGCTGGGAGAGATATTCTTCCTCATACTGTTGTTGGAGTCTGTGTTGAATTTCAGACGACATGGCGTTTTTTTTCCACGAGGAATTCAATCACAAGGCGTAGTTCCACACTCCGCTGTACCTTCTGTTCGCTCATCACTCTAGTAACTCTTGGACTGTACTGTACAAGTTCTAATCCGAGCAGGGTGGAGGTTGTGGCTGTACTCTCTCAAAGTCGCACAGCTGTTAGGCAGTTTGGCTTGTTAACAAACATATCAGTCCCGGTCATATTTAAACCACAGTGTAATTTAAAATATTCTCCTTTCCATTGAATTCCACTAAATTAAATTGCATATTTATACACTTCTGTGATTATTGAGCTGTTCTTTGGTCTTGAAGCATGAAGTGCTTAGTAGTAATCCTCTCTTATACATTTTTAAGTAGTCGGCAAGTGATCGATTTTGGGAAAAAAAAGAAACTTTTCATTGATCTTACATCGTTAGCATTTGAACATTTTAGCATCATCGGAACGTTTGACAGATAACATCCTCTAAAAAATCTTGCACTTGAATCTTTTGTTGGGGAGCGCCAAAATATTGAAATGCTGACAACTTCAAAATTCTATTTGCAATACCCATTATTTTATAACATAAATCTATTCCTTAACCCTTTCAGCACTGAATATTTTTCTCTGAAATATGGAGCTGGAAATTATAAATCACCCTATATAGAATCTCATATAGGAAATTATGACTTGCCCTATGTAGAGCCAATAAACTCCCGAGTTTAATACTTCCATAGATTGGCTGAATTATTTTTCTCTCATTTTCCCACAATATTTAAATTTCCTTTTGTTCCTTTCTCACTGTCACTCACCTTTTCGACAGCCTTCAGTACAAAAGCTTCTTCACCTTGAGCTTTTCTAGCAATGACGAATACTTCAAAAATAGAAATGCCCATCTTTAGGTAACTGGTGGGTTTAACCAGACTCTAAAATCAATGTCAACTTGCGCTTTTCATTCGGGAAGTCGTTTAAACTTGTTTTACGAGAAGGTCTGTTGAGCTCTTACTTTCAGCCGTAATGATTTTTTTCGTATTAATTGTTTCCAAAGTAGAGCACTGGCATGACCTTTCGCAGTTATAATAGACCTTTGTATTTCGATAAAATCAAAAGGCTTTTTTGATTAATTATCAGACTGAGAATCCCAAATATTTCATGTCTGGACGTAAACCTTAATTTCATTTTCTCTTGCTGGTGTCTTTTCCACCGCAAGAATAAACGCGGGATATTAACAAGATGAGACCACTTCTTTTAGCACGTTCCGTGCCATGGATGGTAAATACTAAACTTTCCATTCAGGCCACGTGTACCATCGATGGTACACACTAATCGAAAAGTTAAAACTGATCGCAGCGCCACGTGTGCCATGAATGGTACGCTATGTGATAACTACTTTAAACAAGCTAATTATTTATGGGTTGATGGATGATATATAGAAATATTGTGTGATAATATATCGATCTCTAAATATCTATCGTCTAATTAGTCAAAACATCAAATGGCCTGAATGAAAAGTCAAGCAAAAACGGCTTGGCATGGAACGTGTTAAAAAGAGAAACTAGAATCTTTGTCGGTCGAAATGTTTTTCTATCGTTGCAGAAGAAAAAAGTTTAAATTCTTCGTTCGAAGCATCCGTCTGTGGATATGATTTATATCTTCTACATATTCAGTGCAAAAGTCGATGATTGTGAAATCGGTTAAAGCTAGCACTAATGCTTCGAAAAATGTTTTAAATGACCGCAATAATCTCTGGATAGAAGGACAATAGAATTTTGTGGCTGGAAGATCCCAACTCTATTTTAGTTAGCGAGTAATTATAGCGCTTAAATAATTTGCAAGAATCTTGCATTTAGTTGCCTAAGTAATTTTAATGATAACAGAAAATGATATCGGAGTCATTGACTTTTTATTAACACGCAAGAGATTGCAAAAAAAAATGAAAAAAGAGGAAAAGCACTCGAAATAGAAAAATGGTAAATTATTTAATAAAGCAAGTGAACAAGACAATGATGAAAACTAGAATCGGAAAAAGACAAAAAAAAAAAAACCCGGAAAACCGCGGATCCGCGGAAGAATCTCATGCCTGTATTAAGCACTTACTTAAAACAATAGACAGTAGTAAGTTGTGCTAAGTTGTTGGTAACAGAAAAATAACGGCTATATGCAATAACAACTTAAAACTAATGGTTTATTATGCTACAAGCGATCGAATCACGGGTAAATGATATATTACCAATTTATCTGAAGGCCACAGAAAGAATTCCTTGAAATTAAACGACATTCGTTTAAATATAATATTGTCATTACAAATATCGACAACTGGTGCGAATTTTATATAGCAAAAAGTGCGCACGTCAGATCTCGAAAATTCATCTATTGGTCAAAATCTCAGGTCTTGGTTTCCTTATGGGAGAGTGTAAGGGTGCGGGTTTGGACCAGATTTCCCCGAAAGTTTGCCGCATATGAGGACCTGGTGCAGACTGAATCTGTTATCATCGGTAAAATGTTCTCGGATTGGTGTGGCGTGGAAATTTGGAGAGTGGGGTGCGGTTGAGGTGTCGTCCTTGTCATTGGATCACGGTTCGGAATTTACAAGGTCCATCCCAAACTACCTGTCGTGTAGCTTCGGAACGTACGTTAATATAACTAAACTAGTTGGAAAGTTGATTGCCAGATATATCGTTCTCATCACCTGATTACTGAACCATTACATAATATTTCTAGTGTGTTGTGAATTTCGGACTTTAAACTAACAAACAAAGTCAAAATAATTAGTCTAACAAACTACAAACTCGCGATATTAGAGTGCAATGAAATGCTTACAGTGTATATCAACACTTTTGCATTCTTTTGATTCAGAACAATAGTGCTTATTTAGTTTAATTTTAACAGCAAAACGATGAAATTCTGCTCATTTTTTATGTTAGTATAGCTCAATTTACTAATATCTTCCTAATATAATTAAAATATATATCGCAATTAGTTACGAAATTTTTCAATGTTTATAAATGCATAAATCTGAACTACTTCTGCCAGATGTGAGATAATGTATTTTAAAAATTATTTTAAATCTGATAACATAATGCAAAACTACTTCTAAATTTAAAAAGAATATTCTACAAATTACTTTCTTCCTAACTGATAAAATAAGTATTTCGCATCAACATGCAATACAAATTCATTTTTACGATGTAATTTTTTAAATAGGCTAATTTAGTCAAAGTTAGATTTTAATTACAAACTGTGAAATCTTTAAAATATTTTATAGGTATACTTTATGTGAATTGAGTTGCATGCTGGTTGATATATTTATGATTTATTTGATTCAATAAATGTATAAAATTGCTAATAATTAAGAAATTAATTTTAAGTCGGATTTATTTGTGTACTTATAGGTATTTATAGCATTCTTTGAAAAAGAATACTTCAGTATGAAAAATGTTTACTATGCATCTATCTATGGAGAAACATTATTTTCACGATTTTCACAAAGTTTGCGATGTATGACATCAAAGATCCAACGAATGGCTTTGAGGTTCTCGAAAGCAACAAACGAAACCTCTGAGAAAGATTCTTGACATAAAACAACACTCAGCTGCGGATACTTGACAAAAGAGCTTATACCATCTCATTGTGCTTTCAAGAGCTTTTTGACTGATCAGGTGGAAACATAATTATAAACGACTGTCCCTGCTCTATATTGAAAAGAGACTTAAAGTGCGAAACCTGAGAGTTTTTCCCATGCGACTTCGCAAGTCCCTTTGGCCTTCAGTACGAGATCCCCTTAAGGCTATAAATAAGCCAGCTTTTTAGATAAGAAATGCTTTTCCTACCTCCGCTCTGATGTTAATACTGCTCTGCTTAGCTATTCGATGAAACTATTTTTTCCCCTACTTCTTAAGGTGGTGGGGTATTTTTCCCATGAACAGCTTTGAAAAAAAAGGACTCAAAAAGTCAGAAGTCGAATGCTTTTTCTCTATAAAAAATTCTAGTTGTAATGTGGGAAAAGAATCTTGACTGTTACATTTGCAACATAAAAACTTTTCTCACGGAGGAATGCGAAATTTCTGTCTGTTTTAACACTAGAACAATCGGCATTGAGTGCATACCTGTTTCTACCATAATCCGTCAATGTGACAGGTATTTAAGAGAACGCTTTATTTGTTATTCCTCTAATATGTAAGTAAATAAATAATAAAAATAGCATACATATACAAAAAAGTTTTCATATTCTGAATTTTCCTTCTATTTTCAAGGATAAACTCGTTACATTTGTTAGTTGCTCTAGTTACATTAAACCATTTCCTGCAAACAGATTTATGACTACATTTTCAACTAACTTAATTTTTACAATGGGCAGTGAATGAGTTGGTTTTATTGCTCCTGCAATAACTAATTTGGCATTTTTTCCCTGTATATTGTAAGTTTGACTTAAAAACTGTTCGTTTATTCAATTCCTTCGTCTGAGTGCAGTTTTTGTTTCTTTCATTTCCATGTATACATTCTACGGCAGGTTGGCCAGTTGTAACAGGAATTTCTTTCTACTGATGGTATAATCTGCAATTTCTTTGTACAATATCCGTGTGTTATGAATATGTATAGTACATATATATATCATACATTAAATATTTGTGTGTTTAAACAATTATATTTTGACATATAAATGCATCATTAAATTAATTTCATATTGACGGATTTTGGAT
The DNA here is from genome assembly GCA_013235015.1 of Araneus ventricosus. Lineage (NCBI taxonomy): Eukaryota > Metazoa > Arthropoda > Arachnida > Araneae > Araneidae > Araneus > Araneus ventricosus. The sequence continues at coordinate 72,340 of BGPR01000506.1, read as the reverse complement.
TATATCGGTATCTCGCATGCAGAACTTCAAAATTAATGCAGGCAATAAGTAATAATTTGACATTTGTCATCATCCTTGTATTTAAAAAAAATGACTTGTATCCCGACCAAAATACCTTTATAGTTTTCTTCATAAAACGTGGAAAAAAATCTGAGATCCAAAATGACGGCTTCATTTGTTTTAGTGTTAAAACTTGAAAATCAACGATTTTATTTTCACAGAGATTTAAATGACCGAATGCATGTGAAGAGTAATACATAGTCAAAGAATAACATATTTGAATAACAAAAAAATGCATATTTATCTATGTGAAGAAGAATCACGGAAGTATCATTAAAAGCTCGCTTTTAAGACTGAAATTTTTTAGATTTTTTCAATTTTAAATTTTCTGTCGTTTTTGCTGATGAGTATTTCACCGCAGTTTGTATTGTCTTCGGCATTAACATAAAGTCTTTGATAAATATAATAATTTAAGGCTCTCAGTGTAATAATAAAATGTTTTTCAATTTGTTAGCCGTTGGTGGTGTGTAAAAATTAAGAGATCGGGGTCTCGACCATCCCGTTATCGGGTCACTAATATCGGTCTCTAGGAGCAAATTATGTTATGCATTTTAATAGGTGTCACATAAACAGTATAATCGACGCTTTTTGGGGATTATTTCTTGGTGCCTGGACGAAATTGTTTAACACTATGCCCTGTCGATCGCTGGCGACAGACGAAATAAATGTGATTCACATGTATTAATATCGGAAAAAAATATCAACTGATTGATATTACTTATATAAAAATATATGTAATAATACGATAGTAATTTTCTTAAAATGGAAATATGTATTGAACGGCATAAATGTAAAGGCAAAGTACGCACGGCACTTAACCTATTAACGCTAAAGATTTTATTAAGATACAGATGTCGCTATGGAATATTTTTGCTTACGTTCTGTCGGAATGAAGGGAAAAAATACTTTTCCCAGCACGATACTTAACAAACAAATAAATGTACTTTTCTTTCGTGTCTCTTCAGATATTACTGAATTTTCCCCTTTATATCCATTGGATGCTTCAGAATATTCTTTAAAAATTAAAGAAATAACTGTATGAAGCTCGCTTGGCAATTTTTATAACAGTAATTATTATATGTCTTTGCAGAGATTTCTTAAATGTCCCTCAATATCACCGTAAATTTGAAACATTAGCCGCTAAAATCAGGGGAATGATAAGTAAAATAACCAGGGAATGGCACATTGTTTCAAGCTTAGTGGATGGCTAAGTTCTTTGCTAAAGATTCTCATCTTGTATTAAGAAGCTCAGGAATAAATTTCAAATAAACAAGCAAGTATGTGTATTCTATAAATAGCTGAACTAAATTACTGAAAAACATTAATTATTTAAAAGCATTTATGCATGAAACAATTGACATTTATTGATGTGACTGAAGCTTTTTAGGGACTGCAGCCTTGTCATGTATCGCAAAATATTTGTTCCCATTTGTTTCTGTCGTCTTTCTATCCTGTAAATATTTTAATAAAAGAAACCGTCTTTTGACCTTTATTCTGTCGGTAAACAGTTATGCTTGATATTAACGGAAGTTAAATTTTACACGGTGGTCAATGATATGAGTTCTGACGCGGGTGAGGCTATTGCTATCCAAGTCTCTGACCCCATGTCTGACAGCCCTATTGGTGAGAGTTAATTTGGGTAAATTGGAGGCTTGTTCAATAAAACTGTATTTCCTTTTCTTCATTTTATCATATCTTGACATTTCCATAGCCTTTCTCCTGACGTCCAAATAACATTTTTGTACCATGATTACCTTTTTGCTGGTTTGGAAGCGGGGTGATTTAAAGGACAAAGGCTGGGATGTCGAGTCTAGACGGATGAGTGCAAGGTCATGGCCGGTCGTTTCAGAACTCACGCATTTTAAGAACAGAAAAACATCTGCAAATGCAAGTGACAATTATGAAGCGATGATGACTGAAAAATAGTCGTTTCTTCGAAGGGCGGGTCACAGCTACAACTCGTTGAAACATAACTATTTATATGCATACTATCATATCCAACCTACATGCGTTTGAATGTGCATTCGAAAGAGAGTGACAGGCTAATGAGAGAAGATTATACAGCTACAAATTACGTATGTGATACGTGCACCCTTTGCTTACTTCGGCCTTGACAGCAAGTACCTCCAAGTTGCTCATCCCATTTGAATGTTTAACTAAGTTTTTCTGGAAATGCTATTTTTTATCAGTTTGATTTAAGCCAGATTAAAGTGGGTTTCCCAGACACGGAATGGCAAGATAAAAATTGGGTACAATGACATTCCTTGTTGGAAGAATTGATACTACGTCATAACATAAAAATAGAGCTTATTATTGTAATAACTTCTTTGACTCTATATTAAATATATTCCATGACGTTTTACGAAATTTGCAAAATGCAGCATCTGCTTAGTGTTATTTCAGCAAAAAAAGTTATCTAGCACCAATCTGCACGCTACGTATAAACATGAAAACTGTCTTGTAATTAGTATATAATAATGAGAATAATATCGTAATTAGACCATCGGAACATACATAAATGTTATATTTCAACAGCAAGTAACATCCTACTTAAGGACAAATGATTATTTAAAATTAAATAACAATTTTCAGCCGTTTTTATACTGCAATAAGTGTTCTTCATTCGGCTGTACCTTCTAATCGCAATTTATTCAAAGAAAACCCCCAAACATGGCAAATTAAACCAGTGTTATCAAAGTAACTTTAAATAACTATCTTCTGTTATTTCATAACAAGCAAATTTTTATTGTTCTTTGTTTCTAAATAGCAAATGCTTGCTGAAGAAAATATCTTTTTTGAAATAAATTGAAAGGTTTAAAGAGGAAAGGCCAATCAGTATGTTGAACTCATTAAAGCTGCAGTGTTTAAGGTGTGTTTCTTGAATAGAATTAAACAGCGAAACTAACTAGCTAGCCGTTAATAGCTAAAAGCTTTCCTCGGTATAATATATCATTCACAAATTACGTTGATGCACAGACATGAAATATAGGTTAATATATTATTTTTTACATTATCTATGCATAACTTGAATGTAATTTTGCTTCCTCGCAGAGTTTTTTTATTACTGGTGTAAGACACGACCCCTTAAATTAACTTTCATCGACATATTAATTTGAGCAGTCTGTGAAATATTACTTAATATGCTACTTAGTGAAAATTGTAAGTTTTTGTGAAATGTATTTGTTGCTGTATGCTTCTCATATTCCTTATATTTCCTTTTTCTAAGACGTTTTTAAAATTAAAACAGAATTTATGCTAGGAAATGTTAAACCCTGATCTTTTTAAGATATGCGTCGAATAATGGAAAAATTTGCATGATTATTTAAAAAGCGTGCAAGTTGTTACTTTCCCAGAAAACGCGCACGTCAATCTGGCGAATTACTCGCTTAAAATTCTTAAATTGAAATAAACTTTCTTGCTTTGTGTAGCATTTTGTAGCTCTAAAGTATTTTTGGATAATTTTTAGATTTGTTCTATAAATAATATCTTTAGAATATTCTTTCCAGCATATAAGACTTACTGTTACTTCAAGATTTTAATAGACAGAAATAATTGAGGAAATCCTTTTAATTAAGAGGGGAATAGCAACTTTCAGTTTAACAGATTGAACAGCAAATACATAGGAAAGCCTTATAATAGGCATTCACTTAACAGAAAATGTGTCTGTGACGGTGCTTTTGAATTTTTAAACACGAGATATAGTTCAATGCTTAATCCGTAAGTAAGCAAACAATGGAAGTTTATTATACTAAGAGACACAAACTCATTTTTGTTCTGTAATGTATATTTAAGTATAATTGTTTGTCACTGAAACAACCTGTAAAATATTATATTACAAGCAGGTTTTCATTGTTTGAATAAATAAGAAAATCTCCTATTTGTTAAACATTTATTTCTTTAACTCTCAAACTACTTTAAATGAATTTCGAGAACTCCAACAAACGATATTCACCTTGTCAGAGAATGTTAATTTACTATGTTTACCTTAATGTTAATTTTACTATGTTTACTTACGTTAGAGTTAATACGAAGGAAAGAGAAGTTAAAAGTTGAAAAAAATACCGTTTAATTCCAGTTATATAAGAATGCATTAAAAGACGACTGCTTAATACGTACTTCTTCTCAACATTTTCTTTTTTTGTGGCATGAAGCACAATTTTGTCACTCTTTTGAGTGTCAAAACATTATTGAACGATCGATGTATAATGTTGATAGATAACAGTGGTCCAATTGAATTGTTATCGTTTCCATTCTCTTAGTTCTCGGAATTTAAAGATTTTCTATACAACTTCTGGGAAATGACGGTATTTTTTTATGATTTTGTGTTAGGTCAAGAAAAATAATTTGAACCATCTCGGCCTAAATAACAATAAATATCTTCAGCACTTCGTTTCAGGACAAGTCGAACCATTCCAAATTTCTTCACGAACAAAATAAAATCATGAGCTGCAAACTTGTTCGGGACGCTTTTCCTTGCTCATGTTGAACGCTTCATCCAGGAAGAAATTAATATAATAATTTTTAAGCCTATGAATTTAACATTTGGTCCGTGGGAAAAATAAGTGGAGATTTATTTTATAAACAATGTGTTGTTTATTATCCTGATTTATAATTATAAGCAACGGATAGGTGTAGGCGTCAATGTTTCGTATGAATCCATTGAAATAAAGCTGCAGTATTATGTTTTGATGGGTAATAAAATGAATCTCCGGTAAAACTAAATTTTCTCGAAATAATTTGCTGGATTATTTATCACTAATGCGACCACACGTCCCGTTTTTAGGTAGCCTGTCCCGTTGTCCCTATATACAGTCTTGGTATGCCGAAATGTCGCGTTTTCGGAACGAGAGTAACCTAGTGGTGTAGCGACCGCGAGGCAAGTGAGTGGATATTGTTACGAATGTTAGTCTTCTGGTTGGAAAGTGACGTTTACAGAGGTTGTTGCTACCTATCGGGGATGGAAGCCAACGACCCACGACCTCGCGGGAATTTTGGCGACAAAATAAAAGTCCTCAAAAATGCTGGAATTTTCTCGATATCTCTATTAGGGACGAAGATATACAGAATTTACTAGATGATTCTATGTGACGTCACATCCTGTCAAGAAAGATGTAAAAACCCGGGAGTTGCTGAGCTGAGACAATCGAAATCCACAGACGTTCGAAGAATCTCTTTGGAGACTTGTTTGCTTTGCGAGTTGGTCGGCTGTTAGACGCTGAGTTCTATTTTTCGTGCTATTGCTGATATTGTTAGCTATTTGTTGTCTGCTTGTTCTGCTAATTTGTGCAAGTGCTGTTTTTACTGCACAGGCAAGTACTGTATTACCTGCACTTCGTGTTTTCCGGAATATTCGGGAATAAAACGTCTTTTTCCATTATCTGGCTTGTGGAACTGTTTTCACCGTACGATTTTTGTAACAATATAGTTGCCTCGAGCGCCAGTATTAGGGGGCGCCATGGAGGGGACGAAAAAATAATGCCATGTCCCGGGTGCCATGTAAACTTGTTAAGCTACAGATTACGACTCGGAGCGAAAAAATCAGATTATGTCTCAACGCTACTTACCCCCGCTACGTCACTGAAGCAACCTACAGAGACTATTTCCAAAAAAGGAGCAAAACATCGAAACGTTCAACGGTAGATTCATTGTTGCGTGCTCATTTGCATTCTTTTCATTAATAAATAAAATCTATGAAGAAATATGCGTTTTCTTACTGTTGCTAAAAAACTAATCTACTTTTTATACTTTCTACAAAAATTTACTATGCTATTACCTAAAAATTAGACGTCCCGTCTTGAGGGAAAAAATAAATGGTCACGTTACTTATCACCCATTCATCATTTCTTTTTATCCATCTCGAAGAGTATTTTCTTATTTCTTACTTTGACCGAAGATAGAGATAACAATCGTTTATTTATCTTCAGATGTTTCTGTATCAAATCAGTCATAAGCTTTCTCCGTGCTCTTCGGACACCTACATTTCAGGGTCATAATTTTGTCAAGTTGCTGCCTCTAAGTCTTGCCAGACGCGTGGCCATCTGTGGCAGAAAGAGGTTGTTGTAATTTCTGAGTGAGCTTGTCTCGGATTTCATCTTGTCGCGTGCACCCCGCCCCTTAAATCGATTGTTTGTGCCCAGAGTTCAAAAGCAGCCTTTCTGTTACGTAAGCTGCCTTATTTCTTTCATGGATCTGCCATCTAATAGGTTTTGAGAGGTCGGCAATAATTTAAAAGACTTTCATTCAGGCGCGAACAGGTTTGTGACCAGTGACTTCTCAGATGTTATACAATATGTTGCTTTTAGAAATTCATTCATGTTCCTTACCGATTTCACTTCCTCGATGGGTGAGCTTCTAATTTCCTGAAGGAAAGAGTTCTATACATGTTGTGTTTCCACAAATAATAATTCAGGGCTGTCATGGGTATTGAATTAGATAGTAATCCTAATATATTAATTAAATTTAAGAATGTTTGTTAAAATAATAAAAAAACTCAGATAATTTTCGCATTATTTCAAAAGGTTTTAAAAGTACTTCATTAACCCATTCACTTCCAACTACGAGATATCTCGCTGTATATTCGCGGAATCTGGCTGTTCTCTAATTGTTGCTGACAGCGAATGGGTTAAACCCTCCAATAATACGCATTGGTCGGGTTTTTTTCGAATCTCCGACAAATTGATTATGTTTTGCATTCAAGGCGGGAAATCTCACCGCGAAAAATGAAGAAAGTAGGACTATTTGCGCTATTTCTTAGCAGTATTCAGAAATACGAAAAATAATCGCGGAATATAACGGGACGTGTAAGTAGCGACGAACTACTTTCAACGATGTAATTTTTCTCTTCGTCGCATGACATGCGACGTCGACCCAGAAGGGGTTAATTCCTTCCCACATAGTATCGAAACAGTGCCTTAGGAAGGATGTCGGTTTTCTTTATACCGTTTTATACAGTACAACCCCGGCCCCCCCCCCCAATGGGGGGGGGGCGTTTCGAATAAAGATTTTTTCAGTTAAGCCATGAACATTTACTATTTTCTAACTAATTAAAGTATGTAATTCTGAAATGTTTTGAGTGTATAACGAATTTAAAACTCTCTTTGTAGGCTACACTTACGTTCTTTATTAACCGCTTAATTTACTATCCCGAGAATACTAGTGCATCGAATTATCGAAATTTTAGTCTTATAAACTAAAATTGAATCATTAATTAGCTTTATAATTTGACACAAAAAATATGTAGGATCCATAAACATCTTAATTATCCTATGCTTTCTTAGATGAATGAAAACGACAGCCCCTTTCCAAAACAGGAGGGGTCATCTTATTAGATAGCAAAGAAAATTATTAAGTTAAGTGGTTAACGTGAACCCTCCGTCGGGCGCAATGCGCCTGACAAGCACATGTAAACAATATCGCAATTGATATTGTTACTACCCATTAATTTTAGCATTCTAGAATTAATCACTGACCTTCTTGGGAAGGCTTAAAAGAAAGAAGTGGGGATATCGTTGCAAAAATGTATCGCCTTCGCCATTACTTCGCAGTACAAAGGCCGCGGTGGCCTAGTGGTAAGGTCTCGACCTCGAGACCGGAGGGTCCCAGGTTCGAAACCCGATTCCACTGAAGATCTGCCGTGTATGGGGCCTGTTGCACGCTAAATCATACGTAGTGGCCAAACGTCCTCCCGTTGGTGTGGCGCGGAAGTTTGGAGAGGGGGTGCCAGCTCAGGTGTCAGCTCCTCGTCTGACCAAGGTTCAAAATTACGAGGTCCGTCCCTTAATAGCCCTCGCGTTGCTTCAAAACGGGACGTTAATATAACCTAACCTTCCGTGCAGTACAGTACGTGTTTGTTGGATTTGCGATTTCAGAGGCATGTCAGATAACCCGGGTTTCGGTTAACCCGAGTTCGATTTACCGGATTTTTACTGTATTTATTTATTTGCCCACGCCGACATATTCTATCCAGAGAATGTAAGGCACCGATTCGGACGGCGAGGAGTAAAAAACAACAACAAAACGGAAAAAATAAAACATCGCATCATAACTGTATTACACACAATGAAAAAAATAGCAACAACGAAAACAAAAGTTCTGAACAACCACGAAAGACAAAGGAAGTGTAAAAAAAGTTTATTGAAACAAAATCAAATAAAACTGCGCTATGCTTAAAGAATACTTCTCGAATTCTGATACATCGAACAATAGTGTTAAAAATTGCAGAATCGTGATAAATTCCACCGATATTTTACTATGTGTGCGAATCTAGTTTACATGAGTTGTGTCGTAGTGGGCAAACGACCCTCACACTATTATGGTATGGTGTGGTTGTGTTAAGTCTCGGCTGAGGTGTCCTCCTTGTCTAATCGCTGATCAGAGTTAACCATGTCCGTCCCCAGTAGCTGTCGCATAGATTCGACGTGGGATTTGAATGTGACAAATCAAATCAACACTTAACAAGTGGCCACCTATTCTTCACTTTTTATTCCGAAAAGGGAAAATAGGAAAACCGTGACAGCAAAACGAAAAAGGTAGTCATATGAAAAATCTTTCAGTCAAGAATTTATTTACCACGTTACTAATTTCTGTTCACGAAGGGCTAAAATCCGCAGCAATAGGCAAAAATCCGTTGCAGATACAATTCCTATTTTCACAGAAGCAAGAATAAAATGCAGCAGGTAATTTATTACCTACTTCGAAGCGTGAACAGAGGCCGTTTTTGCGTGTATTATTATTATTATATGTTCCCGTAAGATTTTGCTTTTTATTATTCTGATAATCTGAACCCTTTCACTTGTCTTCTGTAATTTTGCTTGTGTTCGAGAATGTGCATGTCATTTTTCTAAATGGATACGCATTGTCTGGATGGCAGCGGAACAAAAATGCCTAAATATGATATAATACTTTATTGCTTCCGTTTTCTTTTGTTTTCGAAATAATTTATTAGTGAATCCGTTGCAAGTTCTTAGGAAAGAGTTGTAGATATATTTTTAGGGTGCAAGTGGGTGAGCATGATCAGAATAAAAAAATAAGCTTATTTAAATTGTACTTATCCACATTTTTCAAATTCCAGCAGATTTTATTGTTCTGTATGGAAAAAAAATGTAGATGGGTGGATTCAGATATTTTTATTTTATTTATTGTATTTCGAGAAAGAAGATATGATTTGTGCAGTTTTACAGAAGACTAGCAAATCACTCTGTTCCGATTTCCCACTATCTTTTATTCTGCTCAAATTCTTGTGCCATATTATTTGATGCATGACTACCATGAAGACTATTCCACTAATACTTTCGATGCTGTCCCATGTGTTTAAAAAGGTGAATAATATTAAAAACTGAATGTCACTTTGCGATAAATTTTTGCACAGTAATTCAGTCAAGCTATAGCCTTTGGTCCGATATTGAATTTCCTGTTTTACGTATTGCTATAAATTTTTACCATAGAAAAACTCCTAATCTTCGATTTCGACAATCTTCGATAAATTGGTTTTACATTTATTCTCTTTAAAATAAAATAGAATGCGATTTTTCTCTTTCCATTTTTATGTGTTATATAATGTAATTTTTCCTTTTTCCTAATAAACGTCTCCTGTATCTATACTAAACCGTATAGGAGCCATACAAACTCAGCAGGAGTTGTAGTATTAAGATTTCGGGATTCTAATTACCACGATTGAACAAATTATTGTGGCAAATCCGGGGGGGTACTATGGGGTTGCTGCATTTTTTAAATTTTTCGATGAAACAAAAACCTAAATATTCCCATTTCTTCTCTTAAACCATGACGAAGTGTCTGGACTTGATAATGTCCTCCCGTTAGTGTGGTGCGGAGCTTTGGAGAGGGGGTGCCAGCTCGGGTGTCGTCTTCATCTGGCCGCGGTTCAAAATTACGTGGTCCATTCCAAAATAGCCTTCGTGTTGTTCCTTCAAAACTGGACATTAATATAACTAAACTAAGGCTATTAGACGAAGGTAAGCCCCATGCTGATATAGTCGTAACTCAAAAGGTGTCTAATGAGGAAAAACCTTTACGTCAGGGAAAACATAAATTGCCGATTCGAATATTTTTGGAGAATTCATTCTTTCATAGGAGGCTCTGGCGCTTTTGGGAATAATGTTCAGTCATTTTTCTCAATTGTTAAAACGTCGTGTTAATGTTAAAACATTTCGATCGGAGTTAAAATATTACCCATCAGACTCAAATGACTTGAGAGTTCTAATTTTACTACCATTTTTTCCAAAAATAGTTCTTCTCTAAATCTTAGTTGTCATCTATATGCAACTATCTTACTTCAAGTTACAAGTCCAACTTCGTTTGTCAAAACAACACAAATCGAACATCGATATCTTTACAATTTCTGATAGCTGTTTCTATAAAAAGCAATTAAGCTGAGATATTGATTTGAAATTTATTACATATTCTTTTATTTCTTCAAGTAGGATGAATTCTTCACTTACACGTTAGTGGCTGGAAAGCTATGACCGTAAGTGTATAGCCTCCAGAATTTTCTTTATTTTCATGAATATTTTATGAATACAAATCGATACCAATAACAAAAGAGAATTTATCTAACAGTAACGTACGTATTGCAAAATAAAACAAAGAAATGTTTCAATTCATTTTCGAGTATTTATAGGGTAAAATGGCCATGTTTGGCATTGTTTAATTTGGTGCTTTTTTTACATACCTCTCGTATCAAACGGGATCTCACTTTGTATTATCGGATATTATAACAATTGTGTAGTTTCAAAACGCAGTTTTGAGGTTTATTAACTTTAATATGAAGACTGTGAAAAGACGTGTAGTAATATTTTTGATAAATTGCTGGGAAGTTTTCTGTTACTGACTGTAGTAGTTTCTGTCAAAAATGTTTTCTTAAAATGATGTTCTTGGAACTAAAAATGTATTTTAAAGTTGATTGTTTTGGTCTTCAGATTTGTTTTGTCTACAGCAGCCCCGTTGCATAGACCTCCACGTGTGATGCGAACTGGAAAAATTCTTGTTGCTAGTAGTGAATGTGAACTTCCGTAAACCTGTCATTGGAGAAATCCTTCAGACAGACCAACCCGAGATTACTCAGTGTCTAGATTTTTTAGGTTTTGTGGCATCTAATCCTGCACTGCTGAGTAATGCAATTCATTGATTTGCAAGTGATAAAAATTCTGATTTATAAATAAGCGTGTTTTTTCATCATCCGGTGTAATTTTGAGACACAAAGTGTATTATTTTGATAAGTGTAGTAGGTATTTTATCCTTGTGTGTGGGCCGTCTTATCTTGCGAAGCGAGTCGAGTTGCGTTTTTGTTTGTAAAATAATTTATAGAATAATATGAACAAAATTTATGTAATTTGAAAAAAATCTCTACTTCTTAACCCCTTGACCTACGAATACATTTAACCTTCTAATTAGATGGCACCAGCTATTTGGGATATTTATTATTTCAATCTATTTAAGATGGTAAAGGATTCTTGAGACATTTAAGCGTGTCCAAGTGATTTTTGGATTTAAAATTAATTGTTACGTTGACTTAATTACCGGTTTAAATAGCAAAAATTCTGTAATTCGATGCCCGTGTCAGACACGTTTTTGTAAGCGGTGGGGTTAAGGTCCGTTTTTATAGACTGGTTTATAAATTTGTAATGTCTGTGAAAAGTTCAGTTTGCATGCATAGTTTAGTTAAAATAACGTCTCGTTTTGAAGCTACACGCGGGCTATTTAGGGACGAACCACGTAAGTTTTAAGCTTCATCAGATGACGAGAACGACACCTGAGCTGGCAATCCCGCTTCCTAGTTTGCAACTGTAAAGGGTTGATTTAACGTGTTACATCGTTCATTAGATTCGTTAAATTTGTAGTCTTAATTCTGATTCTGTGTTTTCCAAATGGTTTGTGCACTTAATATAAAATTGAAATAAAGCAGACAATGTTCTTTAGGCAAAATAAATAGTTTGAAGAGATATAAAAAAGAAATCCAAATTCATCGCGAACAGTTCAGTTTGATTGACTAATTACCTTCTTATTTCAAAGTTTACACGAGGGCCATTTTTGGACGGACTTAGTGATTTTGACCGGCCGCGGTGGCCTAGTGGTAAGGTGTCGGCCTCGGAGCCGGAGGGTTCCAGGTTCGAAACCCTATTCCACTGAAGATCCGCCTTGTATTGGGCCTTTTGCACGTTAAATTATACGTAGGGTGTTAAACGTCCTCCCACTGGTGTGGTGCGGAAGTTTGGAGAGGGGTTGCTAGCTCGGGTGTCGACCTCGTCATCTGATCACTGTTTAAAATTGCGAGGTCCGTCCCAAAATAGCCTTTATATTGCTTCAAAACAGGTCGTTAATATAACTAAACTTATGATTTTTATCCGTGGTCAGATGACGAAGACAACTCCTGTGCTGGAACCCATCTCTCTAGTCATCTATGCTGAATCGATATAAGAACTTTCGACCGTTATTAATAATGTTAGATTTAACGTATGCTAGGCCACATGTATGGGGAATCTGGTAACGAACCCACGATCCTCTAAATCCGTAGCCCAAGGTACTGCTGCTCCTCAGCTAAATAGGAATTGTGAATAGGGGAAAAACTGAAAAAAAATCCTATTTTTCCTGAAATGGGTACCTAATGAAATGGGTAACAATAATTCTGAAACAATAAATGTTAATGTGGATGTCTGCTTGTACATCATTATTGTAATACATTATTGTACCAATATAGTACCCTGAGTTAACCCTTCGCAGTCGTATGTCGACGTGGACTCGACATTTTTGACACAAGTTGGTTTTTTATACCTTAAAAGACCGCGTTCTTGCATTTAATTAACATTTAAAGTTATTTCACAAATGTAACTGTTTTGGTTGTATTAATATTTGGATTGTATGAAGCGAGTGAACTAAAAATTTTCACACTTGCTCGATTCATCCATCAACGCACACGAATCAGTTGAATACGAAAGCGGATAATTATTCTAGTAATTGCTTATAAGTTGAGCGATGTGGCTGGCGCCAACCTTTTTATCACTGTGACCTCCACTCGCTTTTCCCATTTTAATAGGGGATTTTTTTCTTAATTGATTCCGACTAACTTCTTCCGTTCAACCGTTATTGAAGTCGACGGATGAGTGAAATTTGGCATGTTTATCTCGGACATCAGCACGGTAATGCCTCGCATTAAGTAGATTAAATTGTGTAACTGATCCGTTGACTTCATGTTTTCTTTTTTTTTTCCTTCTAAAGCCGTCGCTACTGGAGTTCATATTATACTGACTGATATTTTTATCAGTTCAACAAATTACTTTGTTGATTTTTTATCTATTGAGATAAGTTATGCATATTTAACTCTGTAAACAAATATATATTAGAATTTCTAAATATATACTTTAGATAAATACTCGGTTGTTTAAATGCTTAGCGAGAGACAAGATCTACTCTGTTATCTTCCATGTTAAGGGAGTTTGATTTGGAAATACCATGCGTTTAAGTCGATGATTCTCAGTCTGTGGGGAGCGAAGACATGAAAAAAAGAAGAAATTCGCAAAAAAAATATTGAAACTAAAATAAACCTTCATTTAATACAAAAATGATACAGTGCAAGTTAGTAACACAAGAGATATTTTAATATTAGTTATTTAAAACCTCGTACTTCAGCGGAAGGGGGAGTAAAATTAATCAAAACATGTTGGATGGGTAATTATTTCCCAAATGATTAAAGATCGAAAACTGTTAATTTATTAGTAACTTAGTGAAACAGAACAAAAACAATTGAAAATAAATTACCATTAATCTTCGATCGAGCGCGATATTTGAAGCCGTTGTTATAAAATATGGGATGTGTACCTATTAACCCCTTGCCCTACGATTTTATTTAACCTCCTAATTAGACGACACCACCCATTTAGGATATTTTTTACCATCTTAATAAGATGATAAAGGATATTTGAGACATTTAAGCGTATCTAAGTGATTTTTGTATTTAAAATTGTTGGCTTAATTACGGATTTAAATAGCAAAAATCCTGTAATTTTTTCGATGCACGTGTCAGACACGTTGTTGTAGGTTAAGGGGTTAATTCGGTTGTTTCCGACTGAACGCTAATGGTTTGATTTCTCCAGTACCACAAAAATATATTGTTTATAACACTGTAAGATATTAGTTATACGATATTTTACATCAGGTAACATCTGGTGCAATCAATAAGTTATTATTTTACAGTCAATCACTCACAGTACAGTTAATTTAGTTATTATTTTTTAAATTTTATCTGGACGTATTTAGATAAAATATCCCATCGCTTTCAAAATTGAATTTTGATAATTTTAGTAGAAGTTCTTGTGACCCGAACCTGTAAATGAACTCTCAGCTACATGCTGATTGGATTTCGAGAATAATTTCTTCAACGAATCGGTTGTATTCATAGTGCTCCCACACTTTAACCCCTTGACCGACGAATTCATTTACCCTCCTAATCTGCAGGCTCTGATTAAACTCTCTAGGGGCCCTTAGGCAATACAAGTCTCGGGGCCCTATTTTCCTTCACGAACTTCCAAAACCAGATATTTTTGCATTGATTTTAACCCTTTGCGGACGGTGCCGCCCGACGGGCGAGCGTCGCGGTGGACGACCGATAAAAAGACTTGGGTGGCTATTTGCCGACACTCGTCCGCAAAGGGTTAATTTAATCTCTATATAAGCGGTTTTAAGTAGCAAATTTTGGCAAGCTGAAATTGTAAACCATTTAATTGTGGGTAACTTTCAAGAGAGTTGGTTGCAGTCTATCACGAACAAAAAATGCAAATTTAAACTTTAAAAGTAATTTTATACAAAATAATAAAAAAAATTGCGAAACATTTTTAACACAATCTAAATACTATTTAATTTTAGAATCGGATATTTTTAAAATTAGAAAGCAACACATTTTTTAAAATTTATAAAAATGATATATAACTTATAAAGGGTTATTACTTAGGAATGTTGTTAGAATAATGTTCCAAAATTTAAACGATGTTTGGTTTTAATTTAAATAAGTTCGAGTGCACGAACTTTTGTAAATTAAATGAAAATAAAAAATTAAATTATTTTAATAGTACCACAAAAAATAAAATGTCGGGGCCCTCCTAAAGCTGTGAGGCCTACAGACAGTTGCCTACTTGGCCTATTTAATAATCCGGCCCTACTAATTAGATGATACATACTATTTAGAATATTTATTTCAATTCCTATAAGAACGTACTGGAGACCTGAGTTACTTCAGGATGTCCAAGTGGTTTTTGTCCTTTAAATTAAGTGCTATTTTGACTTGCAGAATTTGTTATTTAAATCTGTAATTCGATGGACAAGATTGACTCACTATTGCATATGAAACGGTTACATCGTGTTTTGATTTAAACGCCTTCACGTTGGTGAGACAGGGCACTTTGGAAACTGTAGCGTTAACTTTTGATTCCTTGTCTTCTAACCGTATTTCGGAAATTAATCCTCTGACTGTGTCCCGCGATTTTCGCGGGTTGGAAGCAAGTTTATATTGTGCTGCATCTTGCGATTTTCACAGGCTAATGTGTTAACTTAGTACTTTTATAGCGTTGGATCATATTATAATAATGAAGATTTGCATATAAATAACAGTATTTAAACTCGTTTGCAAACGTTGCATCTAGATAGAGATTTAAAAAAATTACACAGCATCTTGTGCGAACTTCTAAATACGATGTCAATGCTACAAATCAAATGAAGTTAGAACCCTATTCTGCAAATATATCAAATCAAATGTTGCTTAGAATATAAAAGTGTTTTTAAAAAATCATACGTTTTATATTTACCTCCCCAAACCGTCAGTTTTTTTCTTTTAAAATGAATGTTATATTCTTGACATTTTGAGGCCATTCTTTCTAATAAGTATCCGAATTTCCATTTTCTAAATTAGTACCTTGTCAAACCTAGCCTGAGGTATATATAATTCATAAGAAACTCGGTGACGCACGAAACTCAAGAATTAGTAATTCAGAATTTTTTTCTTATCGCGTGGACGTTAATATGTCACCCACGTGTGCGCGGCATGCACACAACTGAAGTAGAAGCAAAATTAATTTAAAATGGTAATCAACCGGTTCAAGTGAGCGAATATGCTGCTTGAACTTTGGAATTTCAAACGTGCATCTCTTGGGGAGGTTAATAACCAGGTAGGTAAAGAAGAGTTAGGTCCGAGAGGGCAGTTTGGAGAATGCATCTCCCTGCATTCTTATGCTTATGAAACAGTAATTAAGTTTCTAGCTCAAACCGGACTTAAGTGAAAAAACTAGACTTTCAAATCGTGCCACGGGGATGAAATTTGCTTTCTTTTATTTTGGTTTCATCAAAGACAATCCATATATGAGTTACAAATTTCAAAACGGTATTTTTTAAAAATTATTTGCTCTGACCAACTTGGCACCAATTTAGTAACTGTAAGTTAATCATATGAGGAAAGTTATTTAAAGCAATGCGATTCTTTAAATAGCTACATTTTTATGCCGTGTTTTACAGAATTTAATAGTAACTCGTAGAATTAAGCTCGACTTTCTGACGAATTAAAGATTTTGAAAACACTTTAAAACAGAAAGTGATTTCATAGGTGTGCAATGAGAATATATATCTATTTTTTAGCTGCACTAAGCTTCCCACCTGACCTTGTGAATGATCTTCATATATTTTGATTGATACTTTGTGAGCCCTTCTCGCCAAGCTTTACATCCTTAAGCCGGTCATTCACTTCACAGATAAACTGGATATTTTGGAACGCGAGAAGTGAAAAGCCATCAAAATATATGGAAATCAGCCATATGGCTTGTGGTGGTTGGAATTCCGTCTGGACTGAAATCGGAACGAAAAATCGGAGGGACCCTGAAAGAGGCTAGCGAAAAGAACAAAGCCTTGCGTAGATTGAAGCCTCGCTTCGAGGGTAGCATTAATTAAAATCTGCTGATTGGGGAAAATCGAAGAGCGTTTGATAAGCAGCTGTAGAGAGTAAAAGCAATGATTTTCAACATTATAAGCTAAAATTAAGCCATTCATAGATACTAAAATCCGATACAAAAATTACGATAAATCTTCCATAAACATCAAGAGTGTTCAATGGACTCTGAATGAGCACGGCAGTGAATTAATACAACACATACCCAAAACAGAGACTACCGTGTAATTAGTTGCCCCTAGTTGAGAAAGCAAAACATTTAAGGGGGTTGTGTACGTCAGATGTAAAGTGACCATTTATTTTTTTTTTCCCTCAAAACGGGTCAATTTTTAGATTTTAGGTAATATTATGCGAATTCAAGAAAACACATATTTCTTCGGTTTCTATTTATTAATGAAAAGATCAGGAATAAACACGTGAAAATAAATAATTCATGCGATCTTGCATTTTTCTGAAGAACACATTTTTGCTTCAGTATATTTGGTGTTGATTTTAAAAAAGAATGAAATTCTTGGCGGGATTTCTTAAAATTTACTTTGGTAATTAACGTTGCTTTATAAACTGCGACTTGCAACTGTTTTTTCTAGCTCGTCCGCAACTTATTCATAAGAAAAAAGACCCTTTCTACTGGTACATTAGTGCCGGGCAGACATAGAATATATTCAATAATTATATACGAAAATTCATATGGTTCAAATTATTAACGTGAAAGTGTTTGAACAGTTCCACTCAACGACTTTCGGTTTAAATATTCCCAGTGTTTCATTCTGTCACTTTATGTGGTGTAATGAAGTTGGAACTAAGTGCGAGATAGGAGGCTTCTGTCCAACTAACATATGTGTGATACGTATAACGCCGGCCTACTAGATATACCGTCGGATTTTTGATTTTTGGTGCCTTCTTGTTTGAAATTGCTATCGTGGATTTCTTTCTTTCTGAAATCGGGACATTTGGGTGTCCCGAAGCTGTGCTTGGGGGTTACCAAATAACGGGACTGTCCCTTTCAAAATGGGACGTATGGTCACATTAGTCAGATGTCAGTCTTCTATTTTAATCTTCTGTCGGGTGTAATCAATCTTATAAGCACATTTTATTATAGTGGTATCGAATATTATGCCCGAGGCTAACACGAAATATTATTTAAATTGCTTATGGGCATTTGTCTGAATAAAGAAAAAAATGTTTTTCTGGTCAAGAGGATGCGGACAGTAGAGATACTTACCGGCGGATTTACATTTTCTCTCTGTATGGGCTCGTACAAATTAGTCATAAGTTTCACTGTCGTCGCGTAGCTAATCTCTGCCTTCTCTAATCACCCTATACATCGTTTCATTCCCTTGTCCAAATGTATCGCCGCATATACTATAAACAGATTTATTGGTAACGATGGAAGACAAGAATTGGTAACCCCTCGAGCTGTCAGAAGTGATAGCAAATCTTAGAAAGTCTTGAAAAGGTGGTAGTGAGGGATAAGGCTGGTACAACTGTTAGTAGAATCCCCATTTTAAGAGGATATTTGAGATTTCGTGAAGCCCCTAATTTGAATGTTACATATAACACTTGAACTAAAAGAAATCAACTATTTAAGTCGGATATCTCTAAATATTTCAGGAGAAATTTGACTGTCTCTTTGTTTGGAAAATTTCAATTAGTATAAACATTTGGTTATCATCTATTCCAGTATTTCTTAAAATCTGTTTTCTCTTGCAATCCTTTTCTGGCCGGAAAATATTTTGCTATTCCTCTTTACTTCGAAAAAGCTTATAAATATCAAATTTTAATCCTTTGCTAGATGATTTTTTTTTTATTTTTCAACAAAAGTTGTGTAATTCTATATCAATGAGTGTAAGGAATGCCAAAAAATATTTAAAATTTTTTAACTTCATTGAAAAGCATTAATTTAGTTAAAATTTCTTAACTGCAAAATTTTTGAAGTCAAAAATATAAGTTAATAATTTCATTAATTGCTTAAAAATATTGACGAATCTGAACGAAAATGCAGTTTCAAAGTTTTCGCACCACTTGGTGTCACTACGCACAGTTTAAGAAGCTTTAGTCTATTCTATAAATTAAACGATTAGACGTTGACAGACTTAGGTTTTCCATTTATCTGTTTCATTTAATGGGCTAACTCAAACGCCGCCGCCAGCCCGTTAAAAAATTGCATCGACTAAAAGAGAATGCTAGTCACACTTCTTCTAGCAACGGGTCTTGATAAGTTTAACTTCCTTGTCGTCTTTTACTTTTTTTATCTCTTTTTTTCATCTGAGTGAAGGAGAGTATGGTAATTTTTCACTACCATATCACTTCTTAAAACAAGAAAAAGCAGCTCTGAATGATACGTGTTTTGGTTTCTTTCGTTGGGTTTTCCAAGCTGAGAAAAGCCCGAGATTGACTAGAAGAATATGGATGTTAACTGCTTCAAGACTTTGTAATATTTCTTTGATAAATTATGATGCCTATTTATTATGTACGAGGCTTATCTAAAGTCTACTATAAAGCAAAAAAGTTTAGAGCTAGGGGTTTAATATTAAAACGCGCAGCTCTTCATTTCACAGAAATGAAATTATGCTTTTACAAGTGCAATAATTTTTGTTATGGTGCAATAAATTGCTTGGTAAGTCGAAATATAGAATTTGGAATATATTCAAGGAACTACAAAAATGTTTCTTGAAGTACAGTAACAATTTCATAGATGACGACTCGTCAACTAAGAAACGAGCAGTACTTTACACTACGACCCCTGACTCCAGAGATAAAAAATCTCCGGTTTGCAGTTTGGATGGGTGTGCGAAGAAACTTTATTGAACAAAAAAAAGATTACAGACAGTGTTTAAACATTGACGAAATACATGTGAAAATTATAAAAGCAATGAAAAATGAGCTTGCAAAAGATGTTGAAAATTTTATTTTAACTACTACTATTTCAACAGATTTTCACACCCCAACTAAAATAATTCAGAATTTAATTTTTGAAATATTTGCTGGATGTACTACAGCTCAAATGGAGGAGCCACCGCTGAATTGCATGTACATGGTTCGACGAGTTGCTGGTTCTTTTTGGAAAATATAGACATTTAAAAAGACTAATGAAACGAATTTTTGCATTCACGATTGTTTTTACTAGTATTGTCAAATTCTGGATAAATAAGCTAAAGCGAGCAATTTTTAGTTTTCTTGCTCTTTACGAAGTAAAATTGCAAACGGTGAGAGATTGCATTTGTATAAATTTTTCTAATTCAGAAACATAAATTGTGATTAAAAGAAAAAGTATTTACGCTCTATATAAATCAACTTTTTTTACAGTTTTATAAAATTTTAATTATAAGAACTTTCGTAGTAAATATAGTTCTAAAACTAGCTAACTAATATAATAGAAAATTTTCATATTGAAGATTGAATTTATTATCAAGCAAGCTTTGTTACATTCACAAAACCATCTTTCGCTTTTTAATTTATTTCCATCTAAATAAGTTAAACTGAAACTTAATGAGATAAAAAAGAAAACGCTGATTTATCAGATCAGTCCTTTCAAAAACGACGATTAAGTTTATGAATTAGTCTATTCATTTTCTTCAACTTGCGCTAACTAACCTTGTTTAGTTTGTCTAAAATTATCTAAAGACTTTCACTCAGTTTCCCCATTTTCTAATCTGCGTATATTTGAGTGCTTATATGGCCATTTTTGGTTTCAGGTGTAGCTTTCAGCGAATCTCCTTTCTCGTAATAGTTTTGATGAATGGAAATATAATTACGCGTGCTTTGAGTAACCGAAACTTGCCTGTAGTCAATGTTCCAGTCCAGTGTACGCGAGATCGCTGATTGCGTCAATTTGCAGCTGCTGTTTGAAGAGCCCGCAGCTTTATATTTACCTCAGAGTGTGCAGTTTTCACTTCCGACAGGTTTCGACATCCCAATAGAACGGCGGCTTTTCTAGAGACAAAGAAAGTCTATTGAGATTTCGTCAGGAGGTAGTTTCTTTTAAAGATATCTAAAATTAGCCTTATCTACAAATCATAGCTGTTTATATACCAAGTTTTACTTTAATTAAATAATGTATACCGACTATAAGTTTCCTAAACGTAAATAGATGTAGCTGCTTTATCTTCTTGCCTCGGGCAGCGTCGAAATCGCGTCTGAATTAATCCTTGCAGTTTGGTGAGGACGCTATTTTGGCGTTTCATAGCAGTTCGCTTCGTTGCAAAACTATTTAGACTTACTGGCAAGCGTTGCATAGCCCCGATTTTGTGCAGAATAAATAATAGTCCGTCGTTGCGGGTTAGATGTGAATTCAAAGCTTGTTCACGTAGAGATGCAACTTATTTCTTGTTTCTGCAGATTTATCTCCTGTACAGTCTAATAATTATCACATAATGTGCTGTGGGTTACTGGAATTCTTGAACGCAATGTTCTTCACCTCCGGACATTGCTATTACTGGATAAAAGTGGCATTGCAATTGTCACATAATAATCGAATAGTGAATGCTGTGATTAAAATCCTTTACTTTATACGGGAATGTCACTGTATTTCACTCTCGGTCCCGTATTTACTATTCGTACCGTTTTCTCCCTAAATTCTGCGTCATTATAATTTTAAAATGACTTGCGCCCAATTTTATAATTACGCGAAAGAAGAAAATGACATAATTAAGAAAGTAAAGTCAACTTTAAAATATAACTGGGCTAAAAAGAGTCAGTCTCGCATCATTTTATTATTCTACGAGTTCATTTTATTAGATTGCTTAAAATTTATTGATTTTTTTTATTCACATTAGTAAAATTAGATTATTAATAAAATAAACCCTTACCTCCCCACTTTTTTCATGGTTTTTTTTTTTATTTAGCACTTAAACGTCCCGTATAAATGCTTGGCAAAATCCTATACATAGGGTATTGTATTCTACACAATAAACATAAGTGTCGGGAGTTTGTGTTTCTTTATAATCATAATCTTTATTTCCTCGATACTAAATATATTCTTGAGTTCAGCAGAAAATCGAAATGAATATCATGAAAAAGCAATTTAAGTTGTAAGGGCAATCCAAATAAAATGTGCTCTCTCAAAAACCAATAAAAAATGTCTAATAATGATTAATCTGTAATAACGCAATAAAATATTGAAGAAATCAAAAGATAATTCCGGTCTTATAGAATAAATTTTTTGCATGTTTCCATAAGTTTTATATCCTTACTTTATAAAAAGATCATTGTACGATCCAGTTTTACAAATTCTCAATATGTTAATGATCCATTATGTCTATTTAATGGCTTCCTTGATTTTACTAGTAATATGTGAGAGTTAGCTTCGAACTAGTTATCCTATCATTCAATAAATTGAGTTTTTAATAACTGTCTACTATAACAAAATATTTTTGTTAGAAATAAAATTGGAAAACAAAATTTGATTCACAATGACTAAACTTTAGGATAATAAATAATTTTCTATTTCCATCAAAATTAGCATATCAGATGCACAACGCATGCTGTCTTTTGGAATGCTGGTTTTTCCTGCAATTTTCTTCTCGCATGGATTTTGTTGTAAAGCAACACTTCAAAAATAATAATAAAATCATTCTCGTATCTCGGTGTATTTATGCTTAAGTTTTTTCAGGTTCATAAACTAACCTTTTCCTCCCATAAGATGACCACATCCGTATGAATTTGGTTCTTATTAAACTCGCATTATAAAGTGGCCTTAAGTGTTTCAACACTTAATTATTACGTCGAGCGCCTTTTCATCTATTATTCATCAAACACTGCATCGCAAAGCACCTTCATGCTTTTAACAAAGCTGTTTAACATACAGTATGGGAACATAATTCATAAGTATTATCACTTTCGCATTACTGCCTAAAAATGCGTGAACTGCTTTAAAATTTTATTATATAACGTCCTTGACATACATCGAATATAAAAGGTACGCAAATTAGAATTCAAAGTGTAAGCAGGAAGTTTTTAAAAATAACTGACAACCTCTCTCACATATGAGCCCCGATGAATCGTATTTTGATTCTTGTCTCTTTGAATGAAACCTGAAAGGGAAAACGGGCTCTGCAGCTAGCATCAACCCATCTTATTAAGACGTGACAAAATTATTGTTCCTTCTTTCATTCATGAATGGAAACACGCATGTCTGCTAATCTTTATAGAGTGTAACTGCGATGCATAACAAGTGTGGTGCACCTGTTTGACTCATTAGGTAGCAAGTTTTATGGTTCAGGGTTTCAAGATTTTTTTCCATGATGATTACGTTGACAGTTCAGTTAGGAGGTAAAATTTGGTCTTAATGATACACGTGACGTTGAAAGATTTCAATATGAGGGGGATCCTCACGAAGCCATTACTCATGCTAATCGCTGCTGTTTTTATTTTTACTTCTTAGTATGTTACTGGAATGTAATTCTTAATTGTGATATTCAGATGGTTCATGTTTTTTCTACCGGTATTTTAAGAAAACATTCAGTAATATTAAAATATATTGCAGATTTCATTTCTAGAGGACCCGACCCGCCCAAAAGTTTATTGCTCATTCTAATTATTACTGTTTCTATTTTTGTTTCCAAATTCATTGCGGAGTTCATTTCTGAATTGAAATATTTAGTTTGTTTCTATGTACTAAACATGAGGATTACAAAAAAAAAATGACTGCTATATTTACATATTTAAGTAATTATTTTAGGTTGAGTATTGGTAGTTTAATGATTTGATAGTCAAAGCAAATTTTAATATGTTTGTTGACAGTAAAATTAATTGGTGACAATAGCGTAATTCGGCGAGGAAAGAAAACGCTTCACATTACGGCAGGAATTGAATTTCTCTTCTTTATGTATTTGTTCTCGTTGATTACTAAAGAAATCACTTTCATTTATCTTGATTTCAACATCAATACGGACTGAAAATGTTTGCACCCGATTGCAAAACTTTATGCGGTCTTCTCTCTTTCAGTATTTTTTTTTTGTTTGCTTGTTTGAGTTTGGTAGAACAACTGCATCTAGATTTTGCGAAATAAAATTTAAAATAAACACTATCGCATTTTCATCGTACAAATTATGCAAATATTCAGTACTAAAAACAATGTAAAGATAGCGAACTTGCGTCTTTTAAAGTTGCTGGAGAAAAATGGAGGTATATTTTCCGTTCTTCACTCTTTGCTGAATGCTGATTGAAAATAGGAATGACACTTTTTTGCACTATTTATCACTAACTTCCGAAGAAACTTATATCCATTTAATTATGAATCGGGCATACCGTGAGAAACCATCAGAAACGTTGCGGTGATAACCGATTCCTAACTATGCTCCCTTATCTCAAACACCACCAAGATAAATTTGTGGGAGCTCTAAACGAGCTTTTATTTCATTGATGGGGGTTTGAGTCAGAAAATCTCTGAAACATAATATTACTTGTTTTGTCGCTTAAAGAATCTTGGGAATAAGAGCTACAAAAAAACTACCTTTCTTTTAAATACAACCAATTGATTCCTTAATTTTGCGCCCCCTGGAAATTGCGCCCAGGGCACGTGCCCTACCTGCCCCACCCTAGCTTACGCTACTGAGAATAAAAAAACAACAAACCAAAAACAACTAAAAGCTAAAAAGCCCGGAAATAAATAAAAGGGCACAACGCATCCAGTGCGCGCAAAATGCTGCTGCTACCGAAATACAAATTTAGACAAAAAATTTCGATAAAATGAATAACTAAGTTACCCTTAAAATCAATTTTTAAAAAGTAAAAGAAATGTAGAAAAGAATCTGGCCTTACAGACTTTATCAAGCTTCAATTTCTCCTAAATTTCTTCTACTTTTTTAAAAATTGACTTAATTTAGTTATTCATTTCATTGAAAAAATAATAAATGTAGTTTATTTGCGTAAATTAAAGTTAAGGACAATGTGGAGGCGAAAACAGTATGAAAAAGTTAATATTAGAAATGTGAATTTACGATGGAGAGAGCAATACAAATAGTGATAGACGACCCTAAAGTTTTTAACTTCATGAAGTAGCAATAACCTTTCAAAGCCATTCCTTTATCCAAAAAGATCTCGTCTCAGTCAAGTTTCAAACATTCATTACTACGAATAAGTGAACTCTTCTGCTAGAAAATATTCATTGAGCGCCTTCGACGAGTTATGATGATATCTCTCAACATTATAATGCAAAGGACGAATTCAAGTACAAATAATTTCTTCTAATATAATGCAGCGTATATTATACAATATCAAAAAGCGCATAATATGCCAATGGAAATTGCCAACAGGCGTGCCGTAGCCTCGATGAATGTGTTAAAATAAATCGCAAATTAATGATGAACTTTTTGTTTGCATGTATAGTGCTGAAATGAAATAACTTTAATGACAAGCTGAAGTTCTAATAAATTACTTTTATTTTATTTCCCTTCACATTGCTCTAAACATCGTTATTTATGTGACATTAATGAGTTCTTAACTATTCTGAAACCTTGTAAACAGAATTTACTGTAGTGGGCATTTCCTGGAAGTTATGTAGTTTTGCATTGGCTAGATAGTTAAAAATATGAATTTTTAATAAATCTAACTGCTTTTGGCGAACAGCTTGTTCGCCGGGAATATTAGTTTGAATCATTTCTCCATAATCTTCCCGTAAATTTACGGTTTTCGCTTAATGTTGTGGCGTTGCGTTTCCGGCATTCATACCCATGCGATTCTGGCTTGTTTTCTGTGCTTTCGACATTCCCTAACAGTTTGTGCCGTCAATTTTGAATTATCCAGCAATATTTCCAAATAATTTCAACCTTGAGTGTTAGAAATTCCTATCCATTTGGATTGAAAATCTTGTTCATTTGTAACCAATGGGTGCATGTTGTTTTAAATGCTTACATTTAAAACTAACGTTTTCTTTCGAGAAAAGGGACAGTAAAAAGTGAAATCAACTTTTAATTGGCTAACACGGGCCTAAACAAGTCTTAAAAATGATGTCAACGACTAGTTTAACTCTCCGACTGCGTATCCCGCGATTTCCGCGGGTTGGAAGCAAGTCTATTTTCTGCTGCATCCTGCGATTTTCACAGCCTAATGTGTTTACTTAGTATTTTTATAGCCTTGGATCATATATTGTATAGCAACGGATTTGGAAACCTTCCGCGCGTTTGCGCATGCGCCGGGCGGAGTTATTTTCATCAAAATAGGGAGAAAGTGAAGAATGGAAGGGTGATGTTTACATTTTACTTAGCATGATCTAACAAAGGACTCCGGAAATGCGCTCATATGACTCACTGCCTGACACCCTCTTCCGGTGTAAAATCTTCCAAAAGACGTAGTTTCGGAATCCGTGGTTAGACTATACTAATAAAGCTTTGCATGTAAATAACTCGCTGGGCTGAACGGTATTTGATCACGTTTGAAAACGTTGCATCTAAATAGTGATTTAAAAAATTGCACAGTCGGAGGGTTAAACATGTCTCGAAATTATGACTGCTGTGGTGGCTAAAAATTAACCCTGAAATACCCAGTGTTGCCTTTAAGCAACATATACCCAATTTTGTCTTCTAAATTTTGATATAATAAGGGGTTCATTCCTGGCACCGATTGTTAGAGGCCAGGCTGGGTCTCACGCAACAACGGAACCCAACCCAACTTCCAACCCAACCGGGGGTACCAGAATAGACCCTTAAGACTGAAGCTCTAATGCCTGTTTTTGCCAGTAGGATACATATTGAAAATGTTATTAAATCAATTTACGACAGCCTGAGTGCTGATAAAAAAAATATAAATAAATTGATGTTTTTCACTTGAGGCTGCATCATTTTTGCTTTGTTTCTACTCTTGAGAATACCATATTTTATTTTACAATGTTGAAGGAAATTAGTTATTATTAGTTATTAAGATTCATCTGGGCTTACTATTATAGAATTTTATCAAGGAAATTTTTTTCTGAAATAAAGCCCAGTGTTACCAGTTGGTAATAAATTGTTTTTTAGACATAAACAAAATAGGGTTTTTTAAAGTATTTTTCCTGTGTTTTATTCAAGAAATGAATGTCAAGTAACATTTTAAAATCAATTTTTAAAAAATCGGGCTTTTAAGGGTTAAATCTAGCTTGCGATTTTAAGCAGAAAGAGTTAAATACTGCCTGAGGTTGAAGGACTGAAATCATACAAAAATAATTATTTATGTAGCTTTTAAAATGTATGAAGAAATTATAAATAATATAATTATGAATAATTTAGTGGCTCTTTCATAATGAATATATATCATTGTTTCCATTTAGATTTTTGTTTACTTAAGGGAATATTCTCATATTGTGTATTATTTTTTCAGATGAACTCATGGATCATGAAAAACAAGACCCGTTACTCAACCGTTTTGAAACCGATTCTCCATCCAACTCATCAGCACCTCTCATCCGAAAAAAGCGGTCCGAGTCCCGAGAATTGCATTTAGAAGTATTGGTGGTGGCTGACAGTAAAATGGCTAGATATCATGGACCCAATTTAGATCATTACATTTTAACTTTAATGTCGACTGTAAGTTGAAAAGTTTTCTGTTTTTCTTTACCTTCACGCAGAAACGTAACGACCCAGCAAAACTGAAAATCACAATGATTTACCTCAACATTAATGTTTTTATGTCCTCTATTTACGAGCGAGTACAGTTTTTTTTATTAACCCTATGACTGCATATCCCGCGATTTCCGCGGGTTGGAAGTTGGTCTGTTTTCTGCTGCATCCTGCGATTTTCGCAAGCTAAAGGGTTTTACTTGGTACTTTTAAATCGTTGGATCTTATACTAATAAAACCCTGCATGTAAATTACAATTAGCTTTGTTCAATGGTATTTCAAAATGATTTAAAACGTTGCATCTAAATAGTAATTCAAAAAATTATGCAGTCGGAGGGTCAAACCCAGTTCGGCTCAATCAGGCAAAGGGTTTTGGCCGTGGTGGACCAGTGATAAGGTCTCTGCATCGGGTTCTAAACCCGATTCTAATGAAAATCCGTCGTGTATGTGAGCTTTGTGCACGTTGAATCGGACGTCGTGGGTCAAACATCCTACCGCTGGTGTGGTGCAGAAGTTTGGAGGGGGGGTGCCAGTTCAGGTGTCGCCCTCGTCATCTGACCGCGGTTCAAAATTACGAGATCCATCCCATAATAGCCCTCATGCTGCATCAAAACGGGACGCTAATATAACTAAACCTACTTAAAGTGTTAAGACAGTTTTAAAGGTCGTTGGAGAAAAAATTGGATATAGTTGTAATACTAGGAAGCATAGCATTACTCGTAGCTCTCGGGATTAGTGTGTGAGAAGCTGTAATCATTCTGTAGATTTATTGTTAATGAGGGAAAACAAAAATAGGTAATTCTTACAGGTCACAAGAAACGACAGATCTTCCAATGATTTATTAAAGAGGGAAAGCATTTTCCCTTCTCTAGCAAACTCCACACTTAAGAAGACATCCTGCGATTTCGTTTAGTCGAAATGTTAAGATCCTCCAAAGTCGAAAACTTTGCTTCATTTTCGTCTCTTCCTCTCTGTTAAATGACTTGAAATTTCTGGCAGGCTTTGGCTTAAGTGCATTTCAGAATAGGTACTTTCGTGTAGGATTTCAAAAATAGTTTTGTATGGGTTGGTTCGTTTTCTGCCTAACAATATTCATTTTGCGTGTTGATAATCTTGAGCGCAACTAACACACTTGTTAGATAATATTTATTTATTAGTTGCAAAAATATTCAGGAAACATCAATGAGATATTTATAACTTTTCACGTGGTTTAAATATGAATTATTGTACCCGCGAGCGCGTCTTTTTCAATGTATATTTTGCAACGCGTGAGTAAATTTTGTGAATTTTAAAGGAGGAAAGTTTTGCTCTAAAAAATGAAAATTTGAAAAAAAATACGGCAACAAATGAAAATTCGAAGAAAAAATTATTCTGCCAAAAATGAAAATTTGAAAAAAATGCTACAAAAATGAATATTTGAAAATATAGAAACGAATATTTCTAAAAAAAAAAAACCTACAAAAGCGAATATTTGAAAAAAAAGACCACTACAAAAACGAATATTTCTAAAAACCTACAAAAGCGAATATTTAAAAAAAACTATAAAAATTAAATTTTGAAAAAAGAAATAAATGAAAATTTTGTAAAATTTGTCATTTTCTGAAAATCGCATAATAAAAAGCAGCTTAAAGTAGCCTTGAAAATAACTGATTAAATTCATCTACACTTAATTACGAATCTTAAAGAAAAACTTATAAAAATAAGTAGTTAAAGAGAGGTATCCGAAAGGCGTAATTTGCCTAATTCAAAAAATTCCTTTTTTTACAATGATTAAAAGTTGACAGTTTTGAAAATCTATATTTTTGTTTCCGAAAACCTTTTTTTTTAAATACGGAATGTAGTTTTCCGATCTTTTATTTATGTCTTATTATAACTAAATTAAATTACACATGAAATAAAAATGATTTAAATCGCGCGCGCGCGCAAAACAGTTATAAATGGTTGCTGAAACAAGGTTTTGGAAAAAAAATAATCTCATGCTTGTGTAATTACTCAGAGCTCTTAAATTTATTACAGATAAACAATTTCTGTTTTCAAAAATAAGTAAGCAAGAATTAAGTAAGAGTTATCGTTTTTCATGATAGAAACAAAGCTGTTTGATTTTAAGTGTGAGATTTTTTTAAATTTTTTGTGCTTGTTTTAAATATTTTATGAAATCGAAATACATTTCTGTTCATTATGTAAGTAATAAATATGATTAATCTTCTGTATTAATAAAAATTGAACTAGTATTAGGCATTTCTGAAAAAAACTAACTTGCTTCCTTAATTTTTCAGGTTGCTCTTATTTATAAGGATCCAAGTATTGGAAACCACATCAACATTGCCGTCGTAGATATTGTCGTCCTCAATGAAACAGCTGTTCGTATAACTTTACAATGTTCATTTTTCTTTCTAAGAAATAACTCTTTTACTGTTACATCTTATTCCACTTTTACGGCCGCAACACAAGTGGGTTTTTTCCTCCTTATCGAAATTATATCTGGGTTATCTCCAAGTGCACTCAAGAATATAAACTATTCCTCTTTTGTGGATAACAAACGCAAAATAACAGTATTGTAACTCAAAGTAAATTCTGGGCCAGTTTTAAACTTTGCAACTTAAACTAATGTTATCCGTCTGGGTAGATAGTAGATTATTGCTGATGTGAAGCTCGTAAACTTTTTTGGACGAGTCAACGGTGATATATTTTTGAAGTCGCATATTTGAAATGAATCAGTCCTAAACGTAAACATATGTAAGGGCTAAAAATACAGGTTTTCTCTGTTGATTTTCCATAAAATTTGTCTGGTGATTTTCAGCGCTTTTGAAAGTGTTGTACATCAACAAAAGTAAAGGGCATTTCGTTTTCCTGTTTCGCTGGTTTACTTAGAAATACTGAAATCTGCGCAGACTGGGTGCCTTTTTTACTCCTAGAGATGAACTGACATATTTTACTGTCTCGGGAATAAATTTTAAAATCTACTGAATGTATAAATTGCGTGTTATTACGAAAAAATGGGCCTTGTGGTTCTTTTTTATGTGTTAAAACTTGAGACAGCAGCTTGCTAGGGGAGTGTTTGTTTCGGAGTTGAAGGATCAGGGATTCGAGACCTTATTTCTCCAAAATTCCTCCAATTATATGCATGTAGAGCAGGTTGAATCAATCGTCATGGGTCAAATATCCTTGTGTTGATGTGATATGGAAGTTTAGAGCGTGGGGTTCTGGTCAGGATATCATACCTTGGGTATAGTTATCTGTCAAAAGTTCGGAATTGCAAAGTATATCCCCATAAAAGGTCTTCGATAGCTTCAAAAACGGACGCAAAATCCATTTTATAAGTTACCCAGTTTTTCTTATTTTGGGTGACATTTCCTTGGAAACTAGAAAGAATAAAACACAGTCTAAAAGATGCGTTGGGTGTTCTTTTTTTCATGAAGTGAAAATATTTTTAAGCATAAAGGGAAGGAGGTTTACGAATTCAGAAGATCCAGGCTTGTAAGAAAAGACTAGTTTTGTGTTCTTGTCTCATATGACTGACCAATTCTCAAATTTTAGAACCCCATTTAAAATGCAATCATTAGCAGCCTAGCTAGGTATTTCAGTTGCAAAGTAACACTTTTATTGTGTAATTTCAAATCGACACTTTTACTTGAACGCGTTGAATGCCGCGTCACCCCGAATATTAGTGACACGGATATCCGGACCTTCTATCTCTTAACTACAGTAAAGAAGGGACATCTAATTAGATAGTAGGTGTGAAGTCAAAGTGCGTGATTGGTAGGCAACCTGTTAAGTGGCAGCTTCTCTATGTTCGTATTTTGACTAAGATAGAAAAAAAGTTATGCTATAAATGAAGTCTTGATTAATTTATAATTTTTTGTTGCTTTATTATAAATCGTCTTATGGGTCATATTTTTTCATCTTTCAGGACAACGAAATAATTCATCACATTGCACCTATAACACTCAGAAAATTTTGTCGCTGGCAGCACAAGCACAACAGGATTCACGACAGTGATCCCAAACATTATGACACTGCCATTTTAATCACAAGGCAAGTATTTCTGATATATTTAAATATGTGCGTGAATCTGCTTCATAATGGAACAGAATTCGTTTGACTGCGAATCTATTTTTATGAAAGCTGTATTTTAGTATCTACATATATTTTCTTTATTAGCTTGCAATTTACTCCCTAAATATTCTTAAATATACAATGCATTGTGAAACAGGCTAATTTAAAAGTGCCACTAGAGAAACAAACTTATTTGCAACAATATGCAACAGACATTATATAAAAGCTTAACCCTTAGCGCTCCGTTTTCTTCGCTAAGGCGACATGACAAGAGTTGCATGCATACTTTACCTTGAAGACACATATGATGCAATTTTTATTCAATTAATTTAGACAGGATTTTACCGAGATCGTTACTACTTGTTTTGGTTACTAATCAAAGTAATTACGTAGTCTTTTAAGGAATTGAATCTGCGAATGTGACATACAAAGTACAATACGCGTCTAATTAGTTTTTGGAGGGCAAAGAGTTAGTATTTGCAGTTTGGAAGGATTGAACAGTGCATGCACTTGCATGAAATGGCACAGAATATCATTTTACTTGAAAAGAGAAATTTGGAAATTTTCACTCTTCTGACGAAGACTTCTGTTATTCTTTGATACGCGCGCGCTTTTTTCTCCTCAGCATCTCCTTCTCAGAGTTACGAGAGTGGTTCACAAAGTAAGGTGACAAGTCCTCTGAGATAGAGAAAAGGTTCATTCATGAAATCAAAGAGATAGACAAAGATAGAAAGGTACTGGTACATATTACTTTTCCACATAGTCACCATGATTGTTGAAGCATTTGTGCTATCGGTAATCCAATCTATCGAAACCAGCATAAAACAAACTAGGGCCCAAGTCGCGGAGCCGCTTAACGACGGCTTCCTGAACTTCAGCGTCGGTTCTGAAATAGCTACTTGCCAGGTACTTCTTCAACGGTCTGAAGAAATGAAAATCACTTGGTACGAGATCCCGGCTATAAGAGGGTTCTTGGCCGTCCTGATCTTTGCTCGTCTCGCCCATCTGTTCTGCATAGTTCAAATTCCTTGCCCCCAAACCCCACCTGTTTTCGTAAGATAACACTCAATTACAATTTCAGCTGGGGATGTTTTCTTTAAACACAAACTTTATTACACTTCGCAATTCAATCGCCAACCATGTATCCATCAACGCCACCATCTTCTAACAGAGATTTTATGCTTTGACACAAGTAGCTCCATCTACCGGTGGCGTTTGAAGGCTGTTATTGTCTATTCTATTTAGACATGGAATTTAATTCGCACGGGGAATTTGGGCACCCGTGAGAACTCGCGTTACATTACTTTATGAACTATTTACGTATTTATCCACACTTAATTTGTACGAGTAGAAAAAATTGGATCCAAATGTACGAGAAGAGATCGAGGTCGAAATGTATGCAGTGAAACCACGCCAATATCAATGTTTTTGTAAAAATTCCTTCACTGCCAATGCGCGTTGTTCGTCCACGATTTCATCTTTACTAATCACGATTAGATACCGCTACCAGAAAATATGTTAATTTTCTGTCTTCGCTGTAGAAACATTCACGCCTACTTTCTTCTCGCATAACTTGCTATTTTTAGCGTAGCAAAATTGCCCGTTTCACTATCGCACCCTATTGTTGACTGATACGACCCTCACCTAAACTCATTATTTAAAGGTAATGAGAAATCAGAAATTTATTTGGTATTCTGATGAATCTCGATCCTTTTAACGTCTGACTTTCCGCATGAATGGACGTCCGAGGCCTCATTGAAGATGCAGGTGTATTCAGTGGTATAACTAAAGGAGGGGACGCCCCTGTCGGCACTTCGAAAGGGGTGGCAAAATCAGACATGCAGGAAAACAATTTTAGAACTAAGAAAAGCAGCGACACTAACTTAATAATTGTCTACATTAAAAAAACATAACTAAGGTAATTCGTATTTTTTTACCTTTTGTCGGTAAATTGCCGATATATGAAAGACTGATGGTGGACGTGCGATTTTACTACCTATCTGCAGAGATCGAAGGCGTCAAACGACGGATTACATTACTAATAAAATATTTTTTCCTGGAATCTATTATTTTTGAGATTTATGTACCCTGTGTAACTTGTAAAGGAAGGGCGGCAAAGTGCAAGTTCGCCACTGGCGGCAAAAGTTGCTGCTGCGCCGCTGGGTGTACTCGATTTCAGAATTAATCTTTGCCTTTGGCCACTCTTCATGCTCATACCGAGTCACGGGTGTTGCGCTGATTTATCATAGGAGATTGTGTTATGTTCACTTGGCATTTGCGAATGTTAACCCTTTGCACTCCGAAACATAATAAGATGCATAATTATACACGTGTGAATGTAAGGATTGATTTAGCGCTTTAGAAACTGAAAAATATTGTTAATAATTTGTTTCAATTCCTAAAAAATATATTTTTTTTTTTTGCTATTATATGGTTTTTATAATAAACGCTATCCAACAAGAAAGGGTAAAAGCTGCATCATTCAGAATGTCGAGTCTGACTCTAAATAAGTACGCAAAGGGTTAAAGGAATTGAAACTTGAAAGCAAAGAAACTCGTTCCCTTTTGTGATTATCTCTAGTAAATCAAAGTTGGCAATTAAGAAAAAAAAACATGTTGTACTATAATACACTGTTATTTAAAAGGCTTCAAAAGCATTATTCTATATATTAGTACAAAGGGAGATTGACATTTGCAGGAAAACTGATGAAGGACACCGTCTCTCATATTTTGTTGTTTTTCTTACGAATTACAGCAACCGAAAATCAAATGCTTTATGTTGGCTCACAATTGTGTACTGAATGTAGCTATCATTAATATATATAAATTTTTTTAACTTCGATTTTGTAAATTGTTTTCTTTGTTTTGTAGGGAAGATCTCTGTCGATTTCCTGGTGCCTGTGATACACTTGGTAGGTACTTTTATTGCATTTGTCCTGTTCCTGTTGCGCTAAAACATTCAAATAAATACTTTTATGTTAAATAGGAATAATACTTAAATAAATATGAATTATTTGGTTTGGGGGAAATATGACCATTTCTTGTTAATTTACTGCATAAATTTTCGTCTTTATTCGAATTCGAACCTATAATCCCCTAATTTGAAATCAAATATTTTATTCTCAAACTGTTCGGATGATGATCTCTACTTTGCAAGAGTTTAGCTTAATTGTCTAAAAGCTATTGATCTTTTCTATTATTTTATTTCTTCTTGAAATTATATAACAACAGAAGCAACATCTTAAGGATTTTTAACACCACGTAGCAAAACTGATTCTACTGAAGTACTATTGGTTGAGAAAAATGTAAAAATAAATCTTAAGCTGAAAAACACACCCTTCAAAATAAGTATGGTAAATAAAGTTTTGTCCGTCTTTAGTTTGATCGCCAATTTCCAATGAGCTTCCAAAGCCTCTTCAAAATGCTTAACCAGTTATTTCTTATTTTATTGCATTCGCAATTAGGATATTCGCCGTTTCTAAGTGATGAAAAATTCGTTCACTAATTTGACATTCTCTTTCTACGAATGGACGTCCACTGGTAATACGCACAGCTTTGTGCCCTATATTACCAAAATGGTCATGGGCTGGAAATAGCTAAATTTTCATCTAAAAATTGGGTCCAAGACCTTTTGATCTTTCATCGCATTCTCCGCACGATATTTAAAGATACTGAGTGTTAAAATGGAAATCTGCTTCTCTTGAAAATATGTCAACGCCAAACGTATTATACAAGTTTGCAGTTGTTGCTGTTTTAGGTGTTATTTCGTCAATATTTTGATCGAAATTTCATTTCAAAGGAGTATAAAAATTAAGTGCATTTTCAAAAGAAATTTCCAGATCTTTGCTGGGTGCTACAGTCGATTCGAAAATAAAGGAAGTGCCTGAGGAAACACTTTGACGTCAGTTCTCTTCTACAAATTCTTTCTATTGAATGAGACATGCTGGAACATGATTCATTTGATCTACAAGCCAATATTTCAAAGACGTTTAGTCACCTACTATAAATGTCCATAGCTGATTAATTTAAGAAGCTCGGAACGTCATAAAAGAAGTGATGCTACGCTTAGAAACGTAAATAACGTGAAAATGACGGAAGAAACTTGGAGCTAAATTAAGGTCTTCTGTCTTGCCCCTGAGCAGAATAAAAAAGCTAAAAATAATGAATGAAGTAATCTAAAGTTGTGAGATCCTTAATTAATGTTGAGAATGAGCCAGTTTTACGAATGAAATATACAAGCCTGCACGTATTTTAAATAAGCTAAAATGCTTATTTTAAAATCGCAGTGACAGGAAAATTATAACAGTGTGGACACTATTTCAACATATTTTGTCGTTACAAACGGGTTAACTCGGCCGCCATGAATATTAGCTGAAAAATGGGTAACGACTAATAATATTATTTATATTTGTCCTCATAATCATATCTTTTCGCATAATGCAGTTCATAATATGTAATAATTTACAACCCGCATAAAAGGCACACAGCAGGCGCTATAATTGCGTTAAATTAGTGCAGGGGTTCCCACGCGTATCCCTTTATTTATTTTTGTTTTGGTGTACCTCTACTACTATTGTATGCAATCCCCCCCCCCCATCCATCCCTCTGTGCAAAGAAGTTTTTATCAATATTTAAGATGGCAATGACTCGAAGTAATAACGGTTGAAATCTAGAAGTTGGTACACACTCTTAAAATGTTGCCAAATCGCCAAAGCAAGACGTTGACCGCTGCATATCATTGGAGTCAAGTCGCCAAAGCTATATGCAGGTATTACCTGTATTAGCTTTAGCGACTTGGCGTCATTTTAAGAGTGTGTACCAACTTCTAGATTTCAACTGTAATAACATTTGTAGAACTATTTTTGATTTTACATTTTATTCCATTTTTACAATAGTATTAGTTCAACGCCAATGAAACTAGTAATATAATTATTTCGTCTTAACTAAAAATTACTCTTCGTACTATTCAAGTGGTATAGTTATTAAATAGCAACTATTCACTTGGAGAAACTGAATCCTCTAACTTTTTTAATCCCTTATGTTTTCTTGTTTCCCCATTAACAACTTCGATTTTGCGTACCCCCAAATGGTCCTTCACGTACCCCCAGAAGTACGCGCACCACAGGTTGTAGTATTAGTGTATTGTTTTATTTGTCGCAAATCATTTATTATATAATTATTGAAAGTATTTGTTTGGCAGCACACAAAGATTTTTAATAATAATAAAGAATGGTAGTTACAAAAAAAAACCCTTGAAATCATGTAAAGTACTAAATTAAATATAAGTATTAAGTGAATAAACCTGCGTAATAAACGAATAAATATATATAATTTAAAAAGTATTAAAGTAGAATAACGTGCGGTAAACCAAACTCAAACGAGGCTATGTATCTAAATTTTATTAGTTTTATTACTTTTTAGTTAGTTTTAACAATTAGATTATTTGCACTTAGTAATTCATCCAGATTCATTATTTAATTTAGTGCGAGGCATTCATTTTTGTCGGGACATTTCACGGTTTCTATGGATCTTGTGGCAGAGATTGAGCTTCGTGCGTACATGATTGCTACTTTGAGATTCGATTCCACCAAAGGTCATCTGTGAGTATGTTGTATTGAGCCAAATGTTCTCACACTGGTGCAGTTCTGAAGTTTGGAGAGTGGAGTCGCTTCATGCTCGATTATCATCAGCTGATCATAATTCAGCATGACCAGGTAGATATACAGCCCTTCCTCGAAAGGGGGTATTAACCCTCTGACTGCGGATTTTTTTAAAGTCGCTATTCAGATGCAACATTAGCAAACGTGTTCAAATATCGTTGAGCCAAGCGAGTTATTTATATGCAAAGCTTTCTTAGTATAATATGATTCAACGCTATAAAAGTAAGTAAACGCATTAGCCTGTAAAAATCGCAGGATGCATCAGAACATAGACTTGCTTCCAACCCGCGGAAATCGCGGGATATGCATGCAGTCAGAGGATTAATATAAAAGATGCAAATCAAATTCATATCTTTGGCGTCTTGTTCAAAACTGCTACAGCATTGATTCTTTAACTTTTCCACCCACAACCCCGTTTTCGTCTTCAAAAACTTTTCCCTTATCAAGGCACGAAAAAAATTTCGCAACCCTAATTGATACATATAAATAGGCAAATAAATTAAGGTAATGAAACATTAATTAAGGATATAATCAAAAGAAATATATTGAAGAATTTCACTGAAAAGTTTTAAAAAATTACGACCTTCTGAATTATTTTTACTTCCGAATATTTAATAATCCGACACAATTACGAGCGGTCAGTATTTCGAGTGTCCTAAATTTATGTACCTAATTTCACTGAGTTCAGAACCCATCGTTTAAGAAGCCCAGTGTTACACTATTTATTATATAATGCCATAAAAAATGACCAAGTAAAATCAATTGACTTCATAGAAAGTAAAGTGAGAAACCAAGAACGATTCCGATTTAAGATCTTATTGTTTTTCCCTTCTACGAAACGCTGAATCAGAAATGAATGTTTCACATTAACCATTTCTCTGTAAGTTCTTCTTCTAATATCTCGTTATACAATCGGACGTCTTCATATAAACACAACCTACTACGCTGTTGTTTTTCACCGAATCAAAGGCTTGAGTATTATTTATATATTTGTTGGATAATTAATGACCGTTTATTACCTGATCTCGCGATCCTACTAATTGGTTATTTGAATCTTAATGCCTTGAATTTAGTGAGATTCAACTAATTTCTTAAGTCAAATTTAGTTTTTGTTCAAAACCTGATTTCTACTGAATTTCTTTCAAAGTAGCCAAAATACGGACAGAAAATCAAGAAATCTGGTAATGTATTTCTTTTTATACATGTGTACCTTTAAATACCTTTTAAATGATCAATGATTATATACGAATGCGTTTTAACGATAATTTTTTTTTGTAGAATTGATTTACTAATAATATTTTTCGTTATCCAACACGAGAGAGGATATCACGCATCCTATGTATTGTTAGGAAAGTTACCGATTCAAATGTGACATTCAGGTGGGAAAACCGCTAATTACAGGAGAGTTGTATAATTTTGTAAAATCTCGTAAAGCGACCACCACAGAAATGCGGATGCGAGTTTTTGCTTGAGTTTCCCATCATCCTGAGTTACAGTAGGAGGATCATGGTAAGCAGGAACTCCAGATGACATGACGTACCACCCTACGATGGGTGGTTCGCTGCACGGGGCACGCCGTAATTGCAGCCCAGTTATGATGCATGGCTTTCGATTTGCGTGGTCTTGCCGAATAGTCATAAGTTGGGGCGAATCTTTGCTTGGATTGTAGTTTATGAATTGCTTCTGGAAAATGATTCACAAATCCAACTTGCTAACTGATCTGCAAAAATTTCGGGAGATGTCAAGAATGGTCTTTGTTAAGAACCATGTTTAGTTCTACTGCTAAGTTAATATTCTTAGATTTCTCAGTTCTACTACTAATTTCTATTATTAACGTATAAAAGGTTGATGTGAAGACCACTGTATTTATTTATTTATTTTTTGTTGAATAAATTATAGTAATCGTAACACGTGTTATTTTATTTAGTAAATTGTTTTTCAAAAGACGCCGATTTCTTCCACTGTATTTCTCTTAAGAAAAGTTTAATATAAATTAGTGGAAGAGAGAAAGGATGAAAAGTGCTGGTTAATAGCGAAACAGAATTTGAAACAAAAAAATCTTGCCTTGGCTCTTTTGAAAAAATATTCTTGTCGGGTTTCAGGTTTCAGATCTTCTGTTTCATTCCAACAGAGTTACCATGTAATCTATGAAAAGAATGGTTCGGTTATGAACCTTTTACTTTATGATGAGGTCTGAATTAAAGAGATCAGACATTCTGGATTTGTAGGGAGAGTCCCACTTTTCGACTGTTAGTCCCATCATGAAAACAAATGTCCCGGATCATCCCGGTTTTAATTATAAGTGAATAGTTAACTTCAAAAATTTCAAAGGTTAATTAGATTTAATTTAAAAAAATTAGTTTAATTCTCTTTCCCAGCGTTTGCAGTGCTCTTGTGAATCGAAATCAGCTCAGTATCATAATTCCTTCGTATATCAATGATGTTACATGTAAGCTTTTGGTAAATGACATTCCAGACCTGTGTTCAGAAAACTTGGTCACTTTACTCTGTATTCTTATAGCCCCTTGGAAAACAGGCTAGTGTACTGTTTTTTTAAAATATTTATTAAAGAAAACTTGCATGCGCTCTGTGTAGACAAAAATGTCTTATTAATTTCCAGAAAAAAAAGGCCTTCGTGGGAATTCTTTTTCCCCCTTTAAAGCCGCCATTAAATCTCCAAAGGCAAACCTTCAATCTTGGTAATAAATCTTTTCATATATGATTTCAAATTAATATCATTCAACCGCAATTAGGCGGTACTGTAACGTTTATTGAAACATAACGTGTAGTATATTCGGAAATCCCACATGATATTGATATTTGAGGTCACATCCATCCTGAAATGTGCCTTATTCATATCAAAGTAGTATGCAGTGATATCCGAGTTTCTGCTCATTTGACCTCTCACCGCCTTGAAAATCATTTTTAAGCATTTTGTTGCAATGCAGTGCTCTTAAATCAATGTTCCTGCCATCACGAATCGGTACTTTAGGTTGCCCT
Organism: Araneus ventricosus; assembly: GCA_013235015.1. NCBI lineage: Eukaryota > Metazoa > Arthropoda > Arachnida > Araneae > Araneidae > Araneus > Araneus ventricosus. The sequence continues at coordinate 32,094 of BGPR01000506.1, read as the reverse complement.
TGTGTGCGAGTCCACCGGAAAAGTTTCTCTTTTGTAGAATTGATTCGTCTAAGAAACGTGACGCCTTTATCCTTGTATTTTGCTTGCCCAGCAGATTAGTTATAAAACCCCCGTTTTATATGTGTTTTTCATTTGTTTTATTTTCCACTGGAAGATATGTATGCGCATTCTTTACCACTGGCAACTGCTCAGATTTTTTAAATCGTGAATAATGCCATGAGTTAGCAAAAGATAATTGACAATTAACTTGCTCAGTCGACAATTAAGATTTTTGATCATGCGCCTTTTCGTTTAATCGAAGCGAGAGACAATAAGGAAATAGTTTTTTAAAAAAGTGTTTTTCTGTTTTAATCTGCAAACGTCGAAAGATGATTTCCCTCACGTTTGAAACCAAGCAAAAGGAAATTACTCCGACAGCAAGGCTAAATAGCACAATTGTATGCACTCCATTAAGTTAAAAAGTGAAGTTAATAGTTGGGAAGTGATATTTCTTCACAGACGATTATGTAAGAAGCTTGTTTCCGGTTCCACTGAGCGACAGAAAAGAAGTAAATGTCATTTTTAAAAAGTTAACTTGTTTAAGGAGACTTGATGTATGTCATTACCATGCATAAATGCATTCTTCAATCTCGCTTGAACGCTGTGAAAAATGTTAGCAGCTCGTAGTATTTCAATTTCAGGTGTCAATACTTCATAAAAAGTGAAGCAGAGAAGACTAAATTTGGGGACTCCGTATAAGAGTGAATTCTTTTTAGTGTATTCAGCCATGTCTTAAAGGTCGGTAGACATTATAATGACGCAGTAGAAGACAGCTGATATTTTTTTAATTCTTGTTTGCACAAGCAATGCAATGCAATCGAGCATTGCTTTGTCAATCAAACAATCAATTTCTGACGCGAGAGGAAATATTATTTTAACACAGATATTCTTTGAGATTGCACAGATTTTCTAACCATGACTACTTTGAACTGTTTTTGTTAAGATGTTAGATGATGCTTACTATTGAAGGATTGCTTTTAATCAGCCATTATTAACATGCGACTAAAATTGGAAAAAACTACTGTTGGGAACCAAAATGAAAATATACTTTTTTAATGCAAATATAAATGGATTTTTCGACTGTGTACGACGCTTTGCAGTAATTTGGTCGAAGGTGTGTTATACATGGTGGTAGGTTTGCAAATGCTATTTACCTATACAAATAAAATTATTTCAAAACTTTCGACGTTTTGCCTTTACTTTTATCCAGACCACGTACATATGCATATGAGTGAATTTTGCGTAAAGGCGATAGATAATTGTCATTGAATTAGCTTTTCTTTAAAAACTTTTAATTCCAGCATAACTAACTCCGGGGTTTGGTCGTGTACAATAGGGTGGATCGAAAAGTATAGGAAATAAAATTTTTTTGAAATTCTTTTTGGCATGGGGCGGGAAAGTTGTGTCTTAAGTATATTAGTTTATATAATTTTTTTTATTGAAATTCATTTATATCTTCCGGTGCCCCAAGCGCCTCAAAAATAGTTAAAAATTGAATTTTTTATGAAAATTTACAATTTTTTTGTTTTGTTTCGAAATTATTTTTGGCATGGGGTGGAAAAGTAGTGTCTTAGGTATATTAGTTTACATATATTTTTTATTGAAATCCATTCATATCTTCCAGTGCCCCAAATATAGTTAAAAATGACATTTTTGGGGGGAAATTTATAAAAAATGTTTTCAAAATTTCCTTTAGCGCCGGGTAAGAAAGTTTTGTTTTGGGTATATTAGTTTGCGTTTTTTTATTATTATTAAAGTTCTTTCATATTTTCTGGTGGCCCGTAAGCCCCTCAAAAAATTAAAAATTGACATTTTTACAAATATCTATTAAAAATTTTGGATTAATGAAAAATATTTGAAAAATTGGCAGATTATTCAACTATTAAAGTGTAAACTTATAAATAATTATAATTTTATAATAATACATGAAGTATAAATTTAATAGTCAAAGCAATAAATCACAAAACTTATAAAAAGTGAACTTAATCATAGATTTTTTAATTCTATTAATTTGAAGATTTACATATTTCTAAAGGATGTAATCCTTTTTGGTATTATAATGCTTGATAAGACTTTCTTGATTGTATCCTATTCAATATGAAGCCGTGTCTCTTCTCTTCTCCATATACACTTTCCGACGCTTCAAACACTATGAGAAAACACCTTTCTACAGCTTGGGTATGGCATGGATATTTTGACCATTCCTCCGTGTAACTTTTACCATGTCCTCTATTTATTTAAATGGCACATTCATCAAAAGAGGTGGTTCAAATGTCCAACTAGTTGCCAGTTAATAAGTGCAAAAAATCCTTTGCTTTAAAGTCTATTTTTGGTACTTGAAAAATTCTTATTCTGATGATCCTCTGTTTTCATTTCTAGCACAAATTAGTTTTCGTAGTACTAAAAACCTTATATTCTCTCTGTTATCTGTGAGAATTGACAATAGCAAATTTTCTGGATGACAAAAGAAGCTATTTCGTTGAATAAAAGTGTGTACTATATTTCTTAAATTGGGTTCCAAATATCTAAAAAATGAAATAAGTCTCCAAATATGCAGCGCTCCTCCTGTTATGGAGGGCTTTGTCTTGGCATGGAACCATACAGGTTGCATATACCTTCATAATATATGTTGCAAGAATAATAAGATTGTCAGATGGTTTTTCTGTGACCACATACAACCTTAAAATTCTACCTGCAATTGTTAGCCGCCTTGAGTGAACACTGGACCAGGCTTTCTTAATGCCAGGTCAGAATAACATTCACCGCGTGATATCGCTAGGCAAATATCATATAGATATTGCTGATCATTGCTGAGAACCATTCTATCTATATTATGTGGCATATTCTCCACATTTATTGATGAAAAAGGACAGGTAGCTCCTCGTAGGTTTTGATTGCTTTACCAATTGGTCGACAAAATTCTTTAGGACCAGCTGTTGCCCATCCAAAGAATTTAGTAGATGACGGAGGGGTAACTCATTTGTTTGAAGCAAACAAATTTACCATTGTAATGGTCTATTGAGGCAAGTTCCATCAAGCGAATAATACCTCCCTTGTGCCCAGTATTAACATTTGTTCCATCGCATCCAATTACTGTTAGCCCATTTAATCGCATGTTATGTGTTCCAAAATATTGAGTATTGCTTCTTTTATGGCTTTAGCTCCTCCTGTTGCAGCAGTAACATGTCCGATATACACAGGTAGGTTCGTTTACAAGAGTGTAATGCTCCTCTTTCGTGGTCTTTGGGTAGTACTTTGTTTCCTTCTTAATTAGCACTTTTGTGTTGTCTTTCCTCCCATCGAAATATAATCCGGTTAAAAGAGACCAAGACACTGTTAACTTAGTAGACTTTGCAACTGCATTTTAAAGCTTTTTACTCTGCCTACGAATTTTATTGCGATCTACCACATGCGAAGCCTCGCCTTCGTGTACAATTCCAATGTCTTGTAGAACAGCACTGGCAAATGAAGTAGCTGTTCTATCTGAAACTCTGTAACGATCACATTCCATTGCTAAGGTAAGGAAATCTAAACGATTTTATGATTGATATTCCAAGGTAATTACATCCGTATCTGTATACAAGGACGAAGACATAGTGTTGAGCTCAAGTAGCTCCATTGATTGAGCATGAGCAGCATCAGTTTTAACCATTTTACGTTTTATTGTTTTGTCTTCCGTCTGTTTTCTTTTTTCCTTTTCTCATTTTTTCAGTAGCAATTACTTCCACTTCTCCAATAACCATTTTCCTTTCTAATATTCGATCTTTTATAAACAATCGCTCAGCAAGTGGAATTTTCATGTCTTTTTGAAATTTACATGTATCGAAATTTGGACACTTACAAAATGTGATATCGAACAAACACGATATTTTTTCAGTACGATAATTTTCCAATTTTTGTTGATATTTTTTTATCATTCCTTCGCCCTCTCCTCTACGTTTCTCCTTGTAAAATCGTTTCTTTAACACATTTTTAATTTTTGATTTTTAATTCGAAATTTACACGAAAAACGTTTTTTTTGCAAATATTTAAGCGTTTTGGGGCGCCGGAAGATATTAAAGTTGAAAAAAATTTGCATATATGCTAGTACACTTAAAAGACAACTTTTGCACCCTATGCCGATTATTTTATCCACACTTTGAATTTTCGATCCACCCTAGTGTACAGTGTGAAACCAGTCATTGAATAGACTTTGGTACAGTTCATAAAGCATTTAGTGAAAATAAAGCTCATTCAAAATGTTCAAGAGATGACTGTCAACTTTCAATCAAAATGATCTGTCAACTTTTCGTTTAGTGTATATGACTGTCGTTAAAAGATAAAAACCAATAGTAGAAAAGAATTAGATGTAGCACAGCTTTAACACTTTGGCCAGTTTGTTCAAACTTGCAAATAAAGAGTTCAAATAAAATTCAAATTCTTACTATTTTAATGAGTTTGATAAAAAAAAATTTAATTAGACTTCACAACATCCACATACATTGAATAATATACTTTAAAGTGTATTGTAAACTTATTTCCATCTGAGTCTTAGTTCCTTTTATTCTCAAATGCGACCCTTTAATTGAATATGAAAATCAATTTAAAAAGTGAGATTTTACATGGATGAAACTCTTGGTAGGCTGAATTTCACAAGTCGAGTGAAATGCATTTTTTAACACACCCAATTGATTATCAGTGTATTCTTTTATTATCAACTGGTTTAAACTGTAGTCATCCAGCAGAAATTTTCAGTGCACATAATTTCAGTCAGAAGAATAATCACCGTTAATTACTTTTGAAATTTCACCAAAGCCATTTAATCCGTACTTTTTTAACCCAGTATTTTTTTTAAAAAAATGAACACCTTTTAAAGGCACTGTACCCTTGGAAAGCTTAATGTTAAATATACCACTAGAGGATGATATCTGGTAAAGATTTTAAATTCCGAAGTCTGCTTTCTAGTGACTTTAAACTGGGGCCTGAATTCAACATTTCAATAAAGAAATGTTCATTAAGTTAATCACAGCCGAAAAGGGAATTTTTTGTATAATTTGTCAGCGATAAAATATTATATGATTATTTACGATAAATATCAGGCAGTATCTAAGGCTGTAGGTGTTTCGAAATATTGTAATAATATTAAGATTTTATTAAGGCGTTGAATCCGGTAGCACAGAAATTCTCTCCATCTGGTGGTTCTAATTCGTGATTGACCGCGTAATTGTGTTAGTTAATATAGTTTCAAAAAGCTCCTCATATTTTAATAAAATCTAAGTGTTTTTGCTTACTGAGCGAAAGTATTCATAACAATCGTCAACACTTTTCACTTTTTAAATTTTTAATCATCGCATCATCAAATTGGTCAAACCTCGGTATAACGAACCCTCGGTTATAACAAACTTTTCAAATGATCCCAACTGAACTCCTATGTAACCAATGTATTTTCAAATGCTTGTAACGAATTTCAAAAGCAAGGAATTCGGATATAGCGAACCGAAATTCCTACATTTCCTTTCCGCCAGCTCCGTCTTTCAGAGTCATCTACTCCTCTCATTTCTTTGGGGACATTTTATCCGCCAATTGGGCCACACTTAACTCACCGATCACTGAGTATCAATACCTCAAGGAAAAACTGCATTAACAGCGATCACCTTGTGATGTTCAGTTTCCATCCATCGCTCAGTGTGACAATCGGTGGGTCGACAAAGTGATCAATCAACCACCTTCTTTTGTACTCCAGAGAGAATTCGCATCTGCAATCCATCTATCTGCTCAGTGGCGGACTGGCCAGGTTGCCAGCTTGCCTGATGGCAAGTGGGTCCCCTTATTAAGTTAATATGGGGCCCCAGTGTGTGTGTGTGTGTGTGTGTAGAAGAGAAAGAAAGAGAAGAACTCTTTTTTCTAGAAAATATCTTGCGCCTTTTCTGAGCAACAATCTTTTCTGTGCAAGGCCGAGAAGCATTAACCACGAAATTTTTATTCTTTTTGGAGGTCCCCGGCAAGAAGGAGGGGATAATCCCTCTGCGCAAGAAGGGTGCGACCTTTGGAGATGGTTAAACAACTTGCTTTTTGCTGTTGTTTGTGCATTTTTGCTGTCGTAAAACTGACGGACGAGCGAACTCGCTTATTTTCTAAAGTAAAAAAAAGTCTTCTTCGGGCCGCTAGCGCTGTAACAAGGGAGGGGGGAAGGATATCACGTAATTTGAGGACCAAAGGACCTCTGAAAAGGTTCCATTTTTCTGGGATGAATGATGAAGTGATATTAGTGAAATTTCGAAGCTAAAGATCATAAAGACATCATTAAGAAATTCATTGTGAGTCCGCGGTGGCCTAGTGGTAAGGTCTCGCCAATAATTTATGAAATATTTATCGGACAAAAATTATTTTTACACAGTCTTAAAGAGCAATAAATTGTCTTTTTAATGATACTGATTTCATTGCGGAACAATTTTTTTCTCTAATTAAAATTAATTTTGAAATGTTAATTATAAACGCAATTTGTAACAATGTTTTCTATTGTCATAAAATTAAATTCAAACCAATTTATTGTTTCATTAAATCCTTCATCCATTAAAGTTATGATAAGAAAATATTGGTTTCTTTGGACATTAACTCCTAACTTAAGGCAAACTTGGGGACGCAGTGGCTTAGTGGTAAGGTCTCAGCCTCGGGACCGGAGGGTTTGAAGTTACACTGAATATCCACTGTGTATGTGGGTCTGATGCACGTTAAATCGTACGGAATGAGTCGAACGTTCTCTCGCTGGTGCGGAAGTTTGGAGGAAGAGAATGCCAGCTCAGATGTTGTTCTCGTCATGTGACGGCGGTTGAAAATTATGAGGTCAGTCCTAAAATAGCCCTCCTGTTGCTTCAAAACGGGAGGTTAATATAACTAAACCTAAACTAGAAGAAATTCATTATCCGAGGAAAACTTGGAATCTATTGAAAAGGAATTGGTAGATTGTTTGAATGCAGAGTAATTATTGACAGATTTGCACAGTCATCGTGAACTGACTTGCTACTTATTGAAGTGGATAACATGTAATACACTTCTGTACTTTTGAGTTGTTAATATTTGACAATAAGAATTATTCTTTAAAAAAAGATGGAATTGGTAAATAGTTTGCACTTATTTTCAGTTTGGTTAAAAAATTCTCAAAATTGCAGTACAGTTCCAAAATTACAGAATGCAATACAACCTTCAAAATTATTTAATTTTCTATTGAAAATTGCATTTATAGTTGGTATTTCTTACTTCCAATCACATGTATGATGCCTGTGATTGGATTACGTTTAATTACTAATATATGTAACAGACTTTTAGATTAGGAATAGATTTTAATAGTTTACTAATTTTTAATTTATTATATTTGTAATAAAAAAATTAAAAATATGTATTTAAGATGGGATGCTAGATGTGATAGGGCCCCCTTTATTCATGGTAACGACTATTTTTAGACCCAGTCCGCCACTGTATCTGCTATCCATCTAAAGCTGCCAAGAGATGAGGACATGTGTCACAATACATTTCGTCACATTCTTAATTCCATTTGCTGAATATCGTTTGAGTTGTTTACATCACGTAGATTTAAAATGGGTATAGTGTTCCTAAACCGAAAGCTTTTTCCATCGAGGATAAAGTGAAAATTATTAAGAGAACAAAAAACGGCGAGAGTCAATCTGCTGTTCGCAGATAATTTTCTCTTTCTAAATCTACAGTTGGGACCATTTGAAAAAATCATTTCGTTGTAATCACAGCCTACGAGAAAAGTCTGAAGAGTGTCAAAAGGGTGCGAAATGTAAGTACAATTAATTTTACTGTTTAATTTTTTAAAAACATTTATTTTAATTTATTAATGAACCCATAAATAATGGTAATTCAGTGCAATTAATTTGTTCTACCCAAAAATGTGTTTAAGGATTATAGCAAATTTTGTGTAGCCAATTATTTGAAAAATCGGATATTGCGAATCATCGGTGAACTTCTAGATCAGTTCGTTGAAGACTCGTTAGAACGAGGTTTGACTGTATTTTATTCTCCTGTTGTCCTCTAATGTTAAACAATGCAAGAATTATTAATAGACTGAGAAAAATGTTGATGTAAGATTGTACTTAGGTCTTCCAGAATTTCACCCTAGAGCATTTCTAGAAGAGATTATGGATAAAACCCACACTTTTCTAGAGTCGATTGCTGAAATGAGCCATAAATATGCTCTATGTAGCTGATGTTTTGTCTGAGTTGTGATGAAATTTCCTGAACAGTGAGAATCCGAAAGTGTAGGAAACGAAACAGAATTCGGTCTGACTTATCTGCAAGAAAAACTGAATATTTTAAGCAGTTCGGTTTCTGTACGATGTCAGCATGCAGATTTTAGACGAATGCCATCTCTTATGAAAGTTTAAACGGGTTTATTTTCTCTCTATATTTAAAGTAAACTCAGCATTTTAAAAGCATCTGTTTTAGTTATTTAAGGTACAATTTAATTTTGTCTCACTAGTAAGAGGCTTGTTCCATTGGCAAGTTAACAGGGATAGACTAAAAATTTCGTTTTTGCTTTTTAATGGCTGGCTTCGACTTGTTTCATTGTGTTAAATAAAAAGCTGTATATTATTGTAGGAGCCTGGTTTTAAAAATAAGATTTTTAAGATGATTTGGTAGCCAACATTTTTAAATTTTAGATTTAACCATGAATGTCACTGACTGAATGCATATATCGTCGCTTAACAAGCAACACCACCTGTCTCAATTTTTTTGGAAATTTCAAAGAGGAAGAAAATGCTCAATTTTTAGCAAACAATAAAGGTTATGTCTAATTTTTTTTAACATCAGATATAAACATCAGACCGCATGCTCCTACCAGATGTGAAAAAAAATATTCAGAAAATATTCGTTATTAGATTCGAAAAATTGAGTATTTTCTTCCTCTTTGAAATTTTAAAAAATTGAGATGGGTGGTGTTGCTTGTTAAGCGACTATATTTTGTCTGACCATTAATTTTTTCTTAGACCTTAGTGGGCTGATTTTAAAATTTCAAATGAATATTTTAATGGATTTTTTTCTTAATACAAAAGCATCTAAATTTAATATTACCTATCTATAAAATTAATAGTCTCTTTATCTTTCATTTTTGTAGTTTAATTATTAGATTCGTCCGGGGAAACTGTGGAATTATTACCATGGAATTAATTGTTAAACCGTTAATTATCGAATTAATCTGAATGGCGCTGGTACGATTTTATTTTATTGTTGCTGCATTGATTCGTCAAGTTGGGAAAAAGAAGAAATTCGTGAAAAATCTATGATTTTTTCTGAGCGTTTTTAAAAAGTTTGGACATTTTTGCAAGCTGTCTGAATTTATTTCATATTATAAGAAAGAAAGAGCGTACAGTTGAAACATGTTGTTCGTTAATTCCTATAACTCGTCATTTTATGTTTTGGTATAAGAAATGCATAACGAGTTTGGTATTATACATAACGAGTTTTAATGATCCAAGATCTTATTTAAACGTATGACGATAAATCCTGGTGATTAAAGAAGCAGCTTCGTGTTTTCGAAGTTGTTTTTTGATGAGTATAGTTTAAATATGCGGAAGTCTTCCCTTCTTGTAGCCTTAAAGAATGATCAACACATATACGTAATGTCGCATTAACAATTCGTTAGCATAATCCCTGTGTGAAACCGTGAATTATTTGTCGGAAAAAATATTTCAAGGTTCATTAAAGTAATGATACCTTCATAATGGTGCAAATTAGCCTCTTGCCTTGCCAATATAACCTGAAAAAAATTATACCTGAATACCTGACCATGCTGAAATGGCCGATGAGGTATGGGAAGACATCTCCATTTAAGAATTAATACCTTGCGACTATTTGTGAAATAACCTAGCTCGTTTGCTTTATACGATATCCATCAGTGGTATAGTCACAAAATAAGCAGTGCCGGGACTCTCTAATCTGGGTGACAAAAATCGCGCTGTTTTTAGGACGTTTTCAAAATTTTTCTTATTTATTTCTCGTGAAAACAAAAGCAGTGCTGGAACGCCGTTCCGGCTCCACTACACCCTTGGTATCCATCTTGTTGAATTCAAATGAACTTGAACCGAAATTCTTTAATCCCTTGATGACTTTTAATGAGAAAAGCACTTGATAGTCACGTTTTGCCCGGGATTATGACAAATCAGACTAATACCGAAATCAAAATTCTGAGTCATATTAAAGCAAAAGGTTAATAATGCCTTACAGAATTCAACCTATCAATACCTAAACTGTAGCCATGGTAAGAGAATCTGTAGGAGACTCTTATATAAATTAAAACCACAAATATTTTATAAGTTTTCACTGACATTAAAGGTAGGTGAGATAAAAAAAATGTGTATGCCCTATTTCTCTTGTGTGACCATAACCAACAAACAGTTAATGAAGAGATTGAATCATCTTCCTTTGTAACCTAGGTCCAGGACACTTTAAATATAAAAGTTTGACCATCTTTGGAGTTATTAGCTGAGTTGCTCTGTACTCGGGTGTCCACATTCACCGCAACAATATCTAACAGCTTCTGTGTTGACGTGTATAAATTGAACAAAGCTAGGAGCAAAGTATTATGTTTTGCTCGAGTGACTTCCTTGTTGTTTGAAGTAAAAATTATTCTATTCATAGATACGTTCTGTTTTGTTTCCTAAAATAACGAATATATACAGTATAGACAGCGAAACCCTGCCGTCAATATCAAAGTTTAAGGCATTTTGTTAACGTATAACGCGACATGATGAAATATGCAAGAAATAAATATGATTATCGCAGTGGTTTACTATGCTGGATCATTATAAAATAAAAAGTACTTAAAAATACACCGAAGGTATCTGTAGGATTTTTCGCAAACTTAAACAGAGATTTATCAAAAATATCTTTCTAAATGAGCTGTCAGTTTTTGTTTTCTATAAATGGTAACACATAGTGAATGAATACTATGCACATAGTATATTACATTATTAACTAATACAATATACTGTGTGCCTAGCGTTGTCTATTTTATGTTTGTATATAGAAATAAACAGAATAAATATCTATGGAAATTTTATCATATATTATGTAATCTTATTATAAAGCAAAAAGAAATGTCGTAAGGAAAATATGGGATTTGTCCTAATAAAGATATGGGATTTCAGTGTTTAGTACTTGAATTCCTGCCAAAATGATTCTTTGTTGTGGTGTCCAAAACCAGAAAAGAGGAATTATGTTTGTATTTTGATAAAACGAGAACAAAACTATATGTGGTGGTAGTCTTCGATTTGTGGCTTGTTTATAGCCTTCATTTGAAAATAAAAACGAAGAAATTCAGACTCCCCTGCTGGTTTAAAGGTATATAATAACTTAGCTTAAACCCCTGTCAGTGTATTTTTCCCCTTGATATTAATAATGAGTATAACTTTTTAACCCTTTCGCGTTCATTGGTTTCGCAGTGAAACCACACATTGAGCATTTTTTTTACTGTACATAGGCGAAATGGAGTGTAATTTTTCTTTCATAACTTAAGAGCCAGATATATAGAGAAGCTTATATAAAAATTCCAATTCAATACTGTTAGTATTCAGAAAGTTATCGGCATTGCAAAAGCTAAATTGCTTTTGATCTCTAAGAGAGACAAAATGATGAAGGTTCTTGCACAAATTGTTATTTTTAAAATTGAATCTTCGAAAGTAATATTGAATTTTATGAAGGTTCAATATCCTTAATACTCACGTATACTTATAAATAAAATACATAATTGAAATTGCGTTTCGATGATTACTTATTCGGAGGGAAAATAGCCCGTTAGCGTTCATTAGTTTCACTGCAAAACCACAAATTTCTTGAAAATAAAAAATGCTAATTTTTTTTCCTTTGCATATTTATGATCAACTACATATGTAATAATCATTTTTGAAATAAATTTAGTAATTTTCAAGGCGAAACATATAGTGAACTCGAAAGGGTTAAGGACGGAAAGACAATTTTGCAATAGTTTTTTCTTTTCTTTTTTTTCGTTTACTTTATGAAATATGATTTGACAATTTTATAACTTTGTGTGATAATTATTTTCAACCAATATTGTTAATATTTAATGATGTTTTCTGTTTTTTTTCTTTTTGGTTCTGCAAAATTTCTAATACCTTTATTCGTAAGTCCCTTGTTAGCGTATTCTCGTCAACCGATTTTTTTGATTTTAAAAGAGCATTTTTAAATCCAAAAAATATTTAAATTTATGAAATAGTAGTTACATATTCAGTTGTCAAGCTTTTTTTGTTTTACTTTTTTATAATTTACATGCACTTACTGCTTTCACTAACTTTGTTTCTGTTTCTATTAGTAAAACAGCTGTCTTTGATTTTAGGATTAGCACAGTCTGGGATGGTTTGCGATTCAGAAAGCAGCTGCGCTATTGTTGAAGACAATGGACTTAGCGCTGCCTTTACAATTGCCCATGAATTAGGACACGTGTAAGTACAAGACAATTATGTACTTTTTTATAATTTTAATATTTTTTCTTAACATTTTTTTAGAGAATATTGGGATTCTCTGCAAATTTCTCATTGTTGGTGTTTTAATTTTCATAGACGTTTGTTTTCAAAACCATACTCTTAACCGTACTTCATTGTAATTTGCTAATAACGAAATGGATTCTAGATTATAAATGCCTTAAAAAAGATGTCCGCAATTTGTTCATGACTAAAGATTAAATAATATATTTTCATGTTTATACGACTTGTATGAAATTTAACGTTTTAAATGAAAGGGCAAAACATTTAATATAGTCTTAAAATTGTTATTGTCATACTTAACCGCAATGGCAATGCTCATTAATGTTAACAACCATGGATGCTATCATTAAAGCTACTTAACTGATGTATTGCCAAATGCAAGCAAGGGAAAGGCTTCAGCTATACTTAATTAATGCTAAACCGAAATACATTATATAATATTGGCATTTAACCGAAGAAAATCGAATGCTAGTATGATTTTTCTAAAGATTATCAGTTTATCCATTAATATGTAGCTGCATCTAATATTTGTGATGACAGCATGTCAAAATAATACGATAACATCACGTAACTTATACTATGATTTGCAACATGAGTTTTCACAGTAGGTATGATAGATTCAACATTAATATAGTATAGGTTGCTGTAATTTTGATAGATATGACGCTGAAAGTAAAAAAAAATAATTCGAAATTCATATTAAACTTTCGCAATAGATAATACTTAATTGAACTATTTGACCCCAAAAATTTAATTTTAGTTTGAACTAAATCTTAGGCGGAAGTCGTCTATATAGTAATGTTTATAAGAACCTCCTTATAACTAACAGTAGCAAAGTGATATGGATTTCAAATCTATTTTTGAGGTGCAGCATGAGTTGCATTCCTCTGTTATTTCATTTCTGGACAGGCATTACCAAATGGTAACGAGTGAGATACCAGAATGAATAATGATGAGATATTATTATCTCTGTATAGTTATTAATGTTTTCGGTGTAGTCAAAAATTCGTAAACACTGTGGTTTGATTCTTTTGAACAGTAATTTTATGATTATATGCAAAGAAAGAAAAATATAAATTAATTTTTAAATTGCTGTTTAGAATCTTTAACAACGCCATCTAACAACAAGTTTCAAAACTAAATTTTTAAAATCACTGTGAGTAACTTCTATGTCAATCTGCAACTTTCGAATGCCATGCATATTTTTAAATCTCAGTTTGGCTAGATGTCTCAGAAAATCCGCTTTTCCGAAAACTTTCTTTTTTGGAGATGGCCGCTTTTGCCGCTATACGACACTATCTTAAAATCTACACTACCGTAATAAAGTTTACTTCAGAACCTACAAGTGTATGATAGGAAGATATACAATTGAATCAGCAGTTTGAAAAAAGGAACGAATCTAAAAGCTGTTTTCTCGGAGAGACAGACAAAAACAAGTACTGTCTTTCTTATTTATTGGCTTTTTTAACCTTCCAGCTGGCGCGCCTGCACAAATTTTACGTCATGTCGTGCATCGTATTACATAAATATATCGTGTTGTTTTATAAAAATAAATCCAGCTTTTATTTAAATTATAAGTATTTATTAGCTTAATAGTGAACAAAGATTTTATAAATGAAAATTGCTCTTAAATTTATAAAAAGAACGATATAAATATGTAATACGATGCACAATGCAAGTATCTCTTGAAAACGCGCGTCCGCTGGAGGGTTAACTAAATTTTTATATGAGATTATTTACATCAAAAGGTTTATTTAGTCATTTCCGTTCCTTTTTTTACAGCTAACAAAGAGCGTCTATAAGATAGCACATGTTTTGTACGTTTCGATTTTTTGACTTTTGTTCCCTTCTTCAAACTGCCGATTCAATTTCGAAATTCAATTTCTATGTAGAAAATGTATTAAATAAATTTCTCTATTTATAAAATTTCATAAACTTCAAAATCAAATGAGCCGAATGAATTGCAGTTCTTCATAAAATGTACCGGCAAAGTTCTGCTTCTTTAATTAATCACCTGTCAAAATTATCCGTTAACTCGTAGCAGACACAAATCGTCGCCTACATGAAGACAAATCCGGATCACTTTCTGATCCAATTGCTGTATAGTCTTGTAGGCTCTTTTTGTTCATTCATCGGAAAACTTAAAAGGATCCAATTTGTAAGCATTAGCCGAGTGGGAGAAATGCTTTGGAAGATGAATGTTCTTTCGTGCTTTTTGTTGCATTTTAAGTCGAAAGAAAATGAGGTTAGATATTGGAGGTGGGAATAATCGTTAACTGGTGTCTAGGTGAGTAGAATCTAAAGACGGTCGTTCAACGAGTAAGTGCAGGCTATTCATTACAAGGCAGACACACACATTTGAAGGAAGGAAGCAGAAGAGTGCAGACGACATTGAAAAAAGATAAAGTTGAAAAGAGGGGGAAAGAAAGACACAAATCAAATGAAGTGGTAACTCAAACGGGGAAAATGATACTGCATAAGCGTGATGTTTGTTTCAATCGTTAATTAGTCATTAAATAGAAGCAAAATTGTTGAAGGATCAGGGCTATTGGAAGCATCTTGGTGGCGAGCTTAAGATTTAAAAAAAAATTATTGTAGTATTATATAACTGATTAGGCCTCCATCTGGATTTTTCTATCGATAGTAACTTTAAACTAATGTCTGCATCGTTTAAAGTAATATTGGAAGATTAAATGAAAACAGTGGCGAATCCAGGGGGGGGGCTATGGGGCTGCACCCCCCCCCCCATAGCTGAACCAGAAATTTTGATTTTTTAAAAAAATCACTAATACTGTTTATTCTTAATCTCAATTTTTTTTTAAAAAATAAATGAATAAATAAAAAAACGTGACATTTCTTCTTGGCTTGACAGACTCGAAAATATCCCCACTTTTGTAGTCATTCCACTCGTACTTGTACGTTCACGCGGTCGAAAGCACTTTTTGGCTAATTATGTCATTGTGTTTTTTATTAAATTATCGAAAGTATTGTAGTGTTATTTATGATTCTTATTGTCAGGTGAGTAAAGCTTAAAAAGTTTAAGTGTTTTGGTTTACATAAGCCATAGGCTTTTGGCATTCGTCACGACGGCGACGATACAAAATTTTTATGACCTCTCCCCCCCCCCAGACCCAAATCCTGGATTCGCCACTGAATGAAAATGAAAAAAAATGTATTTACCACTCTTCATTTTTTTATTCAATGTAGAGATTTTAAGGAGCTTCAGTGATTTGTTTAGGAACTTGACTGGATAATCTTATGTCTAGACTGAAGAATCGCATAATTCCTTTTATACATAAAGCAATCTTCCTCACCTTTACACAGTACTTTTATTTACACTATTAGTATCACAAAACAGGACACTTTTATCCTCCCACGAGTGCAATATTTCACTGTTTTATTCTGTCTCGGGACTTTGAATATTTTCAACTTGATTACGTTAATCTGTACGGTGATATGTTGACGACATGATACGTTGGCTGTAAGGCACTTTCTTTTATATATATAATATCATGCTTTAGATGCAGGGCAGGCGTAATAATGCAGCAGTCATTGAACTAAAAAATATTTTATTTAGAAATCAGTTTTATTGCTTGGATAAATTATTAGCATTTCAGATTATATTTAAGGTAAATCGAAACCATCGCCATTGTTCTAAAAGTGCGCTCGAAAGCAGCACGTCTTTCGAAGTGTTTTACATGATTACAAAAGAGGAAATTGAAACATCGCAGTGAGCTTAAATAGCGAGCTTAAACGGGGAATTTCCCGAACGTTGGAAGCCGGTTGAATCCGGACTTCTTACAGTTAAGGTGGCAGTTATTCTTATACTAGAGCTTAAGTTGAAATAATTTTACGAATTAAATTTTAAGAAGCGTTTTTAAAATTAAGAAAATGTTAAATTATTACATATATTCCCGCCCAAGCGTGATTTAAACTCATTGCTCTTAAACTTCATCATAGATCTTTAAACTCTGGTATTTTTTTGTGTTTTATCACAGACGCAATGCTTTTCACTAAGTTTGAAACTTTTATGACCGATACTGGAATAATAAAAGTTCAGCTAGAATTCCGAAGTACATAGACAGAAAATCATTAGAATCTTGACTTTGTAGTGCTGACAATCTGGCCACTCTAATCTGCGACTTGCTGTATTTAGACGCAATCCTGGACACCAACAAATGTGGAGGGGGTAGTGTATAAGATATAAGTAGTGGAATTTGGATGACAACACATTTTTTCAAAACAGAAAACTGTTAAGAAATGCAAAAAAGAAACTTGAGAAGAGATGAAGAAACATTAAAAATATATTAATACTACTTTTATTACCTTTGCTGCTAACTAATTCATACACACGATATTAAGGTGCCTATATTCTATGAATAGTAAAAGTCAGGAAGGAGAAAAATTCTTCAGGAACTAATTTTTTTCTTATTAAATCTGGCTAATTTTTTAAAAATTTTTTCACGTTAGCTATTTGCTTATAAATAAAAACTAGAACAATCCGTGATATTTTATTTAAATTCTGAAAAAAATCCGGGAATTTTTTTTTTATTCCGTGACAGACAATCAAGATTCGGGACGTCTAGTCACTTTATATTAACTTTATATATTTAAAAAATGGAGCGGATATTTCTTTCGAAGAGGGACTCTTACAGTTGATCTTTATCTTTCTTTGAACAAATATAGGTTTTAAAGATTCAGCCTATGCATCAATTTTTTTCCATATAAAATAAACAAATTTCTATGTTTTCCAATGTGATCAACAAACGCAAAAGCAAAATTGAATAATCTTTAATTCTTCCTCGCAACGTATTACCGTATTTGCATTTGAGAACCAAAAAAAAAAAAAAAAAAAAAAAAATGAGGCAGCCTTTATGGCCAACTCCCCATAAGTCTTATTGCCTTGCCCTTCATTTTGCTATGTCGAAACATGGAATAGCAGGTGTTTATGCACAAAACGGTCCTTACATCCAATCTATCATCGAAAATTATCGTGCTTTTCTGCGAGATAACACACCAGAGGTTCAAGGTAAATTATATTTCGCTTTCTTTAACGAACTTTATTTTGTTTACACTGTTTTTGTGTGTAGTTCCGATGATACACGGGTTTTGAGTAAACTGAGAATTGAAAACAGATTTAGAAGATCCTGAAAATTCTTACATTTTTCCTTTCTGCCTTTGTTCTGTGGTAGAAGGGTGGACGTAAAATTAAATCGCTAAAGATATTTTTTGTTTTTCTGTCAATTATCTATGAACGCGTTTGCTGCCTAGAGAAAATCGGTTTTTTGCCCTCTTCTGCTTTCATTTTTAAATTAATATCCTGAATGAAGTGCACATATATAGAAAACTTACTGAATACGATTTCTATTTTGTCATCGAAAATAAACATCAATACTTGTAGTACAATAACTTAACAATTGTTTGATTGTAATCTCAATTTGCCGATTTTTTCTTTTTTCCTTCATCTGTGGTTTATGAATCTTTATAGATGATGTATAACTAGGGTTGCCATGCGTCCCGTATATACGGGACTGTCGCCGTATTTCACTGCTCAGTCTCGTTTTTGCCCCGTTTTCTCCCTAAACTCTGCGTCAGTATAATTTTAAATGACTTGCGCCCAATTTTATAATAATGAGAAAATGATATAATTAAGAAAGTTAAGTCGATTTTAAAATATAGCTGGGTTGAAAAGGATTAGCCACGCATCATTTTTATTATTCTACGTGTTCATTTTATTAGATTGCTTTAACTTTATTTATTTTCTATACTCATCAGTAAAGTTAGTAGATTATTAGTAAAATAAACCTTTACCTACCCACTTTTTTCATGTGTTATTTATTTAGCACTTAAACGTCCCGTATCAATGCTTTACAATTATGGCAACCCTATGTATAACGATAATTTTTCATAACTCGAGCACTAAGATCTTTATTCGAGATTTATGCTGAGGTTATTGTGTATATTGTTGGTATAGACTTAACTTTTCGTGTATTTTTTAACATCGGTTGGATATCGGGCTACAATATTTGTAAAAATTCAATTTGTATTCATTTTTGTCTCTATTATTATTATATTTATTTGCATGTTATTTATATAAAGATGTGAGTGTAGACATTTTTGAAGATAATTGTAGCCGTTCTACAAAAATATTGGAAATCATTTATTGTAACCTTCACGTGATTTTTAAACGATTAAAAATGATCCAAGAGATAAATGATAATTTTAATGCTTAGATTAATATTTTTAGACTGAATTTCGGGTAATACCAACCCATGATCTGTTAGAAATGTATGGCACGAAGTTGTACGCATCAACTATGAAAGTCAAATCGTAGATAGAGCGCGTCAAATGAGCGTCTGGACTTTTTTAAGTTTCGAAACCATTAATTGGAATGCACATAATTGGAATCCTTAATTGGAAACTAATCAGCAATTTAAGAAATTGATGAATCGGCATTTTAAAAAGGCTCGTGTTTCGGAAGAGGCGGGCATGCTGAAATAGTGAAAGTTATAGTAATTATTCTTTTAAAGGCTCATATGAAAATGATTTATTACGCTTATGTTTTTTTATTTACTATCCGTAAGTTGGTCAATTTTCAGTAACGGTGACCTGATGTTGCGTTCGAAATATAAAGTAAAGTATAAATAATACTAAACATTGCAGAAGCCTGAGAAAAAATTTTAAACTCTACCTTGCGAATGAAATCGGGTTTTTTTCAATGACCTTCTTGATCTAGAAAAATCAGCAGAGGTGAAAATTTTCAGAATTTAAAGCAAAAAAAAATGAAAAGTTGACTGACTTGATGTGGAAAATTTTCAGGTTATGTTATTTAAAAGCAGAAACGGAGACAAAATAACAACCTTGCTTTGTTGATTTTTTTTCTCTTCCATGTACGAAAGAAATCCAAAGCTATTGAAACTCGTTGGTTTCATAGAAAATCTGCCCGTTCCAATAATCCTATATCCCCTTCTCTCCTCCAACCGTTTCTTTCGCTCGAAATTCTCTTTATAAGTTCAAACTTCTCCATTTTTTTCTGTCTGGAAGTTTTCGATCCACCAAAATTGTTCAACTGGGAAGTCTTAAATCTCCTATTTACCGTTGAATTTTCTTTCTGGAAAAGGAAGCAACCTCGACCCTGTGTTGACCCTTGACGCCTCTGCCCACCAACACCAACTAATGCAGACATTACACATAAACCGAAAGCTTTCTCTCACCAAGGTCAGCTTCATTCTTCGAAATGTGCTTCCCTTAGGAAATCTTTATTCTCTTTTGACGCGTGAAATTTTTGCTCGCACTGAAATAGTTTTGTTATAACATCGCGCACGCTGGCCTTTTATCTCTCACTGGGTTTGATTTACTGTTTTTCCAAGAGACATTCAAGAGCGCTCCACTTTGCAATTGAAGGAGCAATTTAGCAGCATCGTACAAGTGTCGTTGTTTTACAATAGATAGATGGACGATTCTTTTTGAGTAACTTTAAAAAAATGAAAAACATCTTGGAGAGATAAGAGCTACACAGTATATCTGTCGAAATTAAAAGAAAAATGTTTCGTTGCGGTTTTGGATAAATTGCCCAAACTTAATATCTCATAGATTATTTTCAAGTATACAGTGGAACTTGGCTAATTCAGAGTTGACGGGACCACAATAAAAATTCCACTTATCCAAAAATTTGAATTAAGAAAAACTTGGTTTAAAAATGAGTACAACAAAAGAAAACAATTGTTAAACTAAAAATGGCATTAATGACTTATTTTTATAAATATTGCGTAATTAATAAATAAACAGTATGTAATTTTAATAATTAAATATATAATTAAAGATTTTTAATAATTTTAAAATTTTCAATTAATAATTTTGATAAACAGTATACAGCATTTTGAATACAACAGTTGTGTAATAAAACTATAAAATAAGCTGCACAATTCCCATCTAACAAATTCGAAATTTTTTTAAAAAGTGAGGAAATCTTTATTGCTTGTTTTCTATTAAATACTTTGTCGAGAGAGCTAAGGCCCTTAAAAAATATTCACTAACGGTTACTCAAGGCACAAGGTGCAGACGTATTTAACTAACGAAAGCAATTCAGAAATAAAAATATTTTGCATTTTTTAATTTTGACTTCGAATTAACCAAAATAAATTCCAATTATAGACTATATTTTGACATTATGTTAATAGAAAATTTTCGGAAACAAAGAAAAATTCTATTTCAAAACGCTCAAATACGCCAAGTTGCATTGTATTTTAAAATAAAAGATCATTTGCATTTTCATCAACCATTAATTCATGGATTCGTATGCTTTTGCGACGTAATAGTGGCATGGAAACGAATTCACGAATTCCCCCCTTAGTTTTTGAATTTCTTTTACGTACCAAAAAGTGAATAGTTTTTTCGTAAGAACTCGCTTCGCCACATTATCATTCATCCATGCCGACAAATCATCTCGACTTTTGGAAAGCGAAAATTACTCAATAACACGTCCTATATATTCTACAGAATTTTAACGAGAGTTTCGAAGTTAAAGGCTATCTATTGTGTGAATGGTAACGAGCAACAGAACCCGAAGTACCTAAAGCAGAGACTTTTGAATTTGTGCAGTATAAATAATTTTATCTTCCTGAGAAATGTCAGATGAAAACATTTAAAATTATGTTTTGAATACAAATTTTGGACGTGGAGGTTTATTGAAAGGATATTCCAGTTACTAAGCGTAAAGCAGTTGCTCAATAGCCGTCGAAACTGACAATTTTAAAAAAATATATAATTTTTTTATTTTGATAATGTTTGTAATGCACGTAGTATTAATATAGTGAAAACAAATAACATAAATATTGTTCATTTTAACTTCGTTATTAAACTCATTTTTACTACTTGTGACGAATAAAATGGAATTCTTAGTATTTGCGAACTTTCATTGCGTTATTCGAGTTCATCAAAATTCAAAGCCTTTACTTGTTGAATATCTTGGAAATTGAAAGTGGGCTCATAATTAATGTTATTTTCTATAGTAGGTCTATGTTGAAATAAAGCCATTCGTCATTTACGGTGATTATGAATGCTCGAATCGACCTCGCATTTGAAAGCCGATAATAATACTATGATTACTTTAATTATCTAATCTAATATAATAATTTAACCTACAGCCCATTCCCATACACGGATTCATTTATAACTCAATTTCTGGTTTATGCATATTCATTCCTTTTTGATAATGTAAATTGAAATAGATTATGTATGCCACGTCCTGGTTAAGATATAATTGCTTATCTTAATAAAATATGTCTATTCATAATGTACGTCATTCTATGAATTTCATTATTAGAGTTGTTATTGTCTTTATCGCACCAAATGAAGAAAAAAAGCAGTATTGCATAGCACTGTACGGGAGTTCATATTTCATTCTCCTTTAATTAATATAATAAGGGGAATTGAATCATTCAATTCAGTTTACTTAGATTATGTTGTTGAAAGCTACAGGAGGCCTATTTGAGGACGGATCGTATAATTTTCAAGCGTCTTCAGATGACGAGAACGATATGGCCCTGTCCAAACTTGCACACTTCGCCAGCAGGAGGACGTTTCACCCCGACGCATTTCACATGCACCAGGTCCATGTACATGGATTTTCGGTGGGATTGGGTATCGAGGCCGTGACACTCCGATCTTGAAAACGAGACTACCACCAGGCTGCCGTGTCCCTTGGAGGAAGATGGAAAAAAGTAAAGAGTGAGACATTAGAAAGAACAATTGAGTGATCGAAGGAATATAGAACTTTGGTCTATATCTTTTTTTCTACCAACTTGGGTCTATCTACAAACTGAGGGCTTCAGGATAATTTTCAGGTGGTCGAGGTTGTAACTTGTGCGATTTTAACAAGCGCGATTCAATTAATTGGTAGAATGAATGTGCGCTTCATTGGAAATTGGTACGCTGAGATCGAATTGGTTTCATTTTCTTATACAATGACTATGAGCTAAATTCACGGAGAATTTCTCTAGCGTTTCTTCGTTAGGAATCTCAATGGCACTAGGGACCCTTTTACGGGTGGGCTTCCTTTCCAGGCCTTGTTGCACCGGCAGTAATTAGGGACATCTGAAAAATATATATATATTTGAAACTGCTTAAAATTTTAACAGAAACTCATCGAATAATTTACCAGTAAATTTTCAAATGGAATATAATTATTCTCATATTTATTGGGTTGCTCAGAAAGTTTCCACCGTTTTCCGACAGCTTGCGAATATGGCCATGGAGTTTAATCGAGTGAGCCACTACCAACCACCTGAAAGTCTAATATCAATTTTCAGAACTTATTGCTCTGTTGCTGTTTGTCTATTACGAGTTTCTGCAGCCTAACGAAACAATTAATTCTGTTAAATATCGTACCCAGGTATAGAGAGAGAGAGAGAGAGACGATTTGAAGCAAGCCATTGACCAGAAGCTCCCAGAATTCCATTTTTCCAGGATCAAAGCTAGATTGCATGATTCTTTGCCCACTCGTTTGAAGTTGTTGGAGCTTGGCTAGGATGTCTTACCCCCACCCTCTATATAGTCCTGACTTGACACCATCGAATACCACTTGTTCCTCTCTTTGTAAAATTCGCTAAAGGGAAAATACTTCAATTCTCTGGAGGCCTGCGAACAGCACCTTGAGCAGTTTTTTAGCGATAAGCCAGGGGCGTCTTATGAGAATGGGATAACGATTGGCAAATCATCATCAAATAAAATGGTGCAACTATTATTGAATTAACTTTATTGCTAGCACAAAAAATTTCTTTTCGACTTACCCCAATGCAAATCCTTATCATATGTAATACAGTAAAACCTGTCCTAAACGGAATCTAAAGGGACTATAAAAATTTTCCGTTTCAGACAGGATTCCGTTTTATACAGGGCTCATTAGTGTATGAGGATTTAAAATGTATCTAATCATTGTTTAAATTAAATCGATTGTAATAAAAAAGATATTCTAAGATTAACAAAATACCATAAATATTACAATAATTATGTTTTTAATAAGTGTCACATTTTAAAACTAAGATTTAGTTAAATTTTAAAATTACACAATAACAATACAAATTTTGAAACACATAAAAGTTAGTTGTTTATATGCATTTTATTTTAATAATATTGCTTTTGGACACTAAATAGGAATAAATATAATAGTCATTACTTACTCTAAACAATTGATTATCCTTACTCAAAAGCTACAAATTTAAGGAAAATAAGTTTATTTGCTAAATCTACATTTTAAAATAATCCAGCATTGTTTTCTGCACATATCTTTTTATGAATAATTCTTCGCTCCGTTAATATTTTCGTAGTCTTCAAAAGTTCAAACATTTCAGCATCTCCCTGACTCATGGCAAACTTTTCAAGTTCAGGTACTGTATCTAAAAAGGATCCATATGATTTAATCGAGAGTTGTTCTTTATCGGAAATGCTTTAATTTATATTACATTCATCATCATCACTGCTATCTTTGTTCGCATGCCTTTGAATTATATCATTCACGTTATCAATAGGAACCTTTGTTAAAATATCATCGTCGATTGATATAAATTCTTTGGCACTCATATCGGAAACTTTACCCTTGTTCAACAAAATTTGCAGATTACTTGCATCTATATCTTCGGCTGATGAATAATTTTCGATGCAAACATTTTCAAATAAATTCTCAGTTTTTTTCCCGTTAGGGCAGGTTTTCTAATAATGAAATTTTGTGAATTGTTCTTTGACATTCTGTCTGTTTCCGCGTTAGGCAGGTTCCGTTTTATGGAGGGAATGTAATATGCATCTTTCTATATTTTTCGAAGGGAACAAATATTTTTTCCGCTTAAGACAGGATTCCGTTTCTTACAGTGTCCGTTTTAAACAGGTTTTACTGCATCTGCTTAATTCAACTTGCTTTGTTCATTTAATGTGAGATTAGATTCATTTCTTTTTTATTAGTTTTTCATCTCGGTTGAATATTAGTTGTGTCTCATTTATTTCAAGCTATTACTGTTTTGTCTATAAGCATGCATTTCTATCTTTTATTAAACAAAGCTGCTGGCATTTGCAGGGTCTGTTCCGGAAGTACAAAGTGAAAACTGGATAAAAATTAAAAACGAGCCCTTTCGGGAAGCTAGTTACCAGATGAAAATATGGAAGGACATGTGATATGTCACTAATGATGAAACTTGTGAGGAACTGGAGAATAAGTGCCCGGAACAAATTAATATTCTCAAATTTGGTGTTAATTGCGCATAGAAGTAAAGAAGCTTGATGTTTCAAGGACTCTAAATGTATCGCTTTTAATTAAGCATATATAATGACAGCATTCATATATTTTTAATTTTGATCAAATCGCTTTTTATATTGACCAACCGTGTGTGAAAGTCTGTCTCCCTGCCCTCCTACGAGTTCAGCATGTAAATAACATTTTTCGTTTTTTAGTTTATTGAAGAATTTTTAACACACTTTCAAGAGTGTGAAATTTTTTCAGTCTCTGGTTCTTAAATTTCTTTTTGTGATTAAATCACCGAGCGACTCCTACAATTTTTCCTGTTTAATAAAAAATGAAACTTTTCATAGATAAATGAAACTGAAATCATAGATATGTAAAGAGGCGTGAGATATATTTTAAAATTTGAATGCGTAAACCATTTGCTTAGTGTTTATATTTGATTCAGACATTCACAGTAAAAACACCCAAGAACATGTATTTTAAATACGTGTTTAGTCGAGAATAATGAAATGATTCAATTTTCCGAGGATTTGTTTTATAAACAGTGTTTAGGAAAATTTAGCACGATATGTAGTTCGTCCTCCTCCTAATTGTATTGTAGTTCTGAAGTTACCATTAAATTCAGTCATCAGGCTAGACGATTTTATGAAGTTTAATAGGTAATTTTCAACTGTTTGCTATTACGAGAAAAACCCCAGTGTAATGTCTAATTCTTGAAGTACTTTCAAGTAGCTGTCGCTACAGCTTCAAGTAGTGGTGTTATGACGGAGGTAATTTCTTTGTTTTGCTTAGCTCAAACGAAGTACGCTAGCAGAGAATGAATTTCTTCCGAATATCACTTACAAAAAACTGGGCTAAGGCCAGTTTCTATGGTTGCAGACGAGTATGGACGTAAGGCTGTGCCAGCTCTAGAGTGACATTGTTTTGTGTAAACATTATTTAAGAATACAGAGACTCTTTCTGGATTTTATTTAGTGTCAAATGACAGGCAAATCTGTTTTTTTTCGAAATTATAAATATAATTGCTTTAATAATTCGAAGTTCGCTCGTGTACCTGAGGTATGCAATCGGCGCCCTTAGACCTCTAAGCGTTTGAGCCGGCTTTTTCCGTTTTTCATGTTTAGTTCAAAAGCAGATAATTCATATTTATTTGTAAATTTCTTGTACTACCATGAATAAAATATTCTTAAGATTTCAGAGACTTGATTAAACACGGTAAAGATCCAATTATTTCCTTTAAAAGCTAATTTTTAAGATTTTAAATCAATTAGATCAAAAATAACTGGGCGCTTAGATGAATTTCAATGTTTTCATCAGGAAGGAATACTTGACTACACGTGGAAAGAGATAATATTCCGTTTTTGATTACAATGCACATCTTCATATCGATGGAGTTTTATTGGGCTCGTTTCTCGGAAATGACGTTTTTATTTGGTGAGTGCATAATGTTTAAAAAATGATCACCTTAAGGTCATTTTAAATCTTATTTAGTGTGTGGGAATGCAGTAAATTTCCTAAAAAGATAAGAAGGCCGTGGTGGCCTAGTGGTAAGGAACCGGAGGGTACCAGGTTCGAAATCCGACTACACTGAAGATCCTTCGTGTATTGCGCCTGTTGCACGTTGAATCATACGTAGGGGATCAAACGTCCTCCCGCTGGTGTGGTGCTTAAGCTTGGAGAGGGGGTGCCAGCTCAGGTGTCGTCCTCGTCAGCTGACCGCGGTTCAAAATTACGAGTTCCGTCCCAAAATAGCCCTCATGTTCCTTCAAAACGGTACGTTAATATAACTAAACTAAACCTAAAGAGATTATATGCCGCGATGGCTTGTTGGCAATGGCAGTCTCGAGACTGGAGGTTCGCGAATTCGAGACTTGGTTCCACAAAAGTTCCGAAGGAAACGCGGTAAAAGTGCACGTTAACCCTTTTCAGCCCTACGATGCTATTTGGTATCACCGAAGTAATCTGCTTTTAATGATCAACTGATAATCACTTGCACCGATATTCCACTTACACTATCCCAAATTAAATTTGAATGAAATGTCTTCTAAAATAAACTAAAAATCCCCTTTGAAGTTGTACAGTAAAAAAAATGCTTACTCTCACTCGACTTTGAATAATACTGAAAAGATACAGTAGACAAAACCTGATTGAATTGTTATGTAACGATTTAAACATGCTTTATCAGTTTTGGCAAGGTGGATTTTCAAGTTCTCGAAACTATTAAATTGTAGGAAAAGGCTGGTCAGTAAAAAGTTATGTGAACAATGGTACTTAATGAGATGTGCTATTAATATTTTCATTGCTTGTCTTCTCTGCCTTTTATTATAACGTCAAGGTTTTCAAAATTAAAACAACTTGCATTTGTTGCAGCGGTTGACCGCAATTTTTTCTATGGGTCAATTATTGTAGATTTCGGTTGTTTTATTTTGCAGCACTGTCTCGCATATACTTAAACAAGTTCTGTCAACAGCTATCAGACGTTCTCAGTTGGGTTTAAAAATGATTTTGATGGCCTTGGTACGACTTTGACGTTTTATCCTAAAACCAGTCTATTATAGTCCGTGCATTAAATTCTAACAAGTCTTCTGGTTTCAAAAGCGATTGTCATTTGAATATAATTTATCTTGTATTTTTTAAAAAGGGGCAATTTGATGTTCATTTAAATATGGCTTTGTTTTTTAAGCGCTGATGACCTATAATGTTATGTCCAGTACGCAGTCAAACCTTGACTGGCACACACTTTAGATCATGAACAAATTTTCCGAGCACAAAGAATCTCCCATGATTTTCTTTATTTGGAGTTACGACAGTGGCCTAGTGACGAGGAGGGGGGGGGGGGCAAAAGGGGTATAGATCCTCCGGGCACAAATCTTGGAATTATATTCTAATCTTCTCTATATATTTTTCCAATTTTAGTCCGTGCACTGATGATATTAAATCTGGTTCCACGTCTTCGTCACGCCACGTACGTCTTCCAAGAAGACCAACCAGCGGGTGTGGTCTCCCCTAAACTTTATCGTATACTTTCCCAAAAAGGTGCTGTTTCCTCTTCCCCCGCGTGGATAAAAAAAATTTGAACCTACTATAACCCAGAATCCAATGACTATCGGAAGGTTTTTCATTATAGATTATAGTGATTGTAAAATATTTAGGTAAAGAATCGAATTCAAAGAGATAGGTACCGATTAAAGCACATCTATCACACTGCTAGGTTCCACTCTTGCCGCCTCAAGGACAATGTGACGTAATCCTTCCGCGTGCGCAGAGATTGCTACCAGTACGCATGCGTATGGAGAATGGGATTAGAAAAATTAATTATGCAATTTGAACGCCTTTTTTTTAACCAGTTGACACAAAAATTGGACACAAATCTATAATTAAGATAAGAAAGCCACATACCAAATTTCATTTATCTAACTAATTTTAAGTTATTTCATTCCAAAGTATGCGATTATACAGACCGACAGACAATCAATCCTTCGACGGATTTGGCCTAAAATTTGATACGGACCTACATTCATGATGATAAAACTGTGTACCAAATTTTATCCACCTAGCTATACAAGTTTTCGATTTATAGTGTTCACATGAACGCGTACAGACAGACTTCCCGCTGACGGATTTTGTCCAAAATTTGATAGAAACCTACAAAATATGTGTAAAGATCACATACCAAATTCCATCCTTGTATCTCTAGTAGTTTTCAAGTTATCGTGTACACAGACACACAAAATTGTGTTTTTCGGACTCAGGGAGGTCTAAAACGTGGAGATTCGTGAAAATCTCGAGTTCGAATTTTTTGAGGATTACAATACTTTCTCTTTGTATACTTCGTATACGAGAAAGTAAAAAATGGGTACATTTATTTCATTTTATAACGTCAATGAGATGGGGGTGAGCAAAAATCATGCTCCGGGCGAACTCATGCTCTTACTCACTCTTGTTACACCACTGAATTACGAACACGCAAATAAACATCTGTAGACGTCCGTAAGAAAATGCTTTACCATTATGATGCAAGGATGTTGAATTCTGCAGAGACGACTTAGACTGAGTTTCACAAATTAGTTATGAATTGTCTATCATTTAAAATGACGAGTTCCTTTTTACTTTCTCGTATAAGAAGTATACAAAGAGAAAATATTGTAATCGTCAAAAAATTCGAACTCGAGATTTTGACGAATCTCCGCGTTTTAGACCTCCCTGAGTCCGAAAAACACAATTTTGGAATTATGTCTGTGTGTCTGTCTGTCTCTGTGTGTCTGTCTGTGTGTGTGTCTGTCTGTGAACACGATAACGCGAAAACTATTAGAGCTACGGGAATGAAATTTGGTATGTGGTCTTGAAACATAATTTGTAGGTTTCTATCAAATTTTGGACAAAATCCGTCAACGGGAAGTCTGTCTGTCTGCCCGCGGTCATGCGAACACTATAACTCAAAACCTTGAATAGCTAGATGGCTAAAATTTGGTACACCGTTTTATCGTCATGAATGTAGGTCCGTATAAAATTTTGGGCCAAATCCGTCAAAGGGTTGACTGTCTGTCGGTCTGTATAATCGCATCTCCAACGAATCCGCTGTCTCCACGCGCATGCGTACATAACGCAATTTTCTGCGCACGTTATTTATTGATTCCTGTTTGGCACTTTTGTTTTCATCCGATTCTCCATGCGCATGCGTACTTGGTAGCAATCTGTGCACGCGGAAAGATTGTAATTGAGCCAAGAAAGAGTAGAAATCAGTACGCATTTAATCGGAACGCATCTCTTTAAATTTAATTTTTTACCTAAATATTTTCTGATAGTCATTGGATCCTGGGTTACAATA
Source organism: Araneus ventricosus (assembly GCA_013235015.1). Taxonomy (NCBI): domain Eukaryota; kingdom Metazoa; phylum Arthropoda; class Arachnida; order Araneae; family Araneidae; genus Araneus; species Araneus ventricosus. The sequence continues at coordinate 2,495 of BGPR01000506.1, read as the reverse complement.
GATTCGAATTTTTTTATCCACGCGGGGGGAGGGGAAACAGCACCTTTTTCGAGAAGTATACGAGAAAGTTTAGGGGAGACCACTCCCGCTGGTTTAAAAAAACACCACTATTTAATTTGGTATATGTACAAGAAGGTTAACAGAAAAATCGACACAGCTTGCTTTAAGCATCAATAAAACACACTCTTCTAAGTTTCAGTTTCATACCGCGTCACTTGAGTTGCCCATTAAGAACGATAAAACTAAATTCAGTTTTCGTCATGTTGCGTTTTAATTTTTGAATAGATTTAAGAGTTTCTATTAATATCCTTTTTAAAAAATTTATATACATAATTATCTGGATTTGAGGAACGAACTAATCTATTTAACATTAATTTTTTTATCGAAGGAATGGCTTTTGTTTTCGAATATCCTTCAGGAACGAATTAAGTTCGTGTACCGAAATTTGACTGCCGTTTTTGTTGTACAGAAGTATTTTCCTTTTGAAAATTATGAAATGAAGTTAATCTCGTGAAATTCTTTTTATTCCGCTTCGATAATTATTTTTTTTCCATTTGTGGTGATACCCTTGGATAGATTTCTTGGAGTAAACACTGAAAAGCCTCAATTGTCTCTTAAGATTTCGTTGTGGAGGTTGATGCTTATATGAAAAAATAAAAGCAGTTAATCAACAAGGAAGACCTTAAAAAATTTCAAAATATGAAAAAGATTTAGCTGTATTATTTCCATCCTTTTTGGTGTACGAAATGGCCGTTTATTTCATCCACCACAGGAAAAGAATAGAATCTATAAAGAAATCACGATAGTTTCTCTGACCTTAAATGGTTACTACTGTGGTGGTTTTTCTTAGGAATAAACTATCATTATAGTAGTTTAAAAAATATGCAATCGAGTTATATCATTGCTGTTATGCGATTATGATGATTAATAGTGCGGCTGCTGCTTAACCTCTGTAATTACCGACTATCGCATACATCTTCATATTAGTCAAATTAAAAACTGTTATTTGTGTGGTTTAAAGCAATGCAAAACCTGTGTATTAACCGCGATTTTAGCATGAAGAGTTGCACGTTCCGATCAAACTAGTTTTTACTTCTATTTCCCTTGAATGGTTTTGGGTAATCATTCACCGAAATAAATAAACTTAAAAAAATATCGATTATATCTTACCACATGGCGATTGCATCGGATATAAAAACGTTCAAATTTTCGCTATGCTTAAAAAAATGGGCAAGTTTAAGTGTGCTTGCTTATAATTAACAATGACACTTTGATTTGTAATTAGATTTGTTTTTAATTTTTGAGAAAGCAATTACTGACAAAGCAAATGAGTTCCAAATCGTTTAAAATTATTTTAATTCATAGTAGTTAAGGAATTCTTCTTTCTTTGGACAGAAATGCCCTTAAATCCCAATTAGAAACTAGTGAAATCTAGCTATATTATTTGATCTATTTTAATAGATACTTTTTTTCGTGCGTGAAATTTCTGCCTCGGTTGTTACGGAGTATGACCGTATTGGCATTTTCTTTGGATGGAAAAAAAGGATAAATAAAAGCCTTAATGACGCTTGTTCACATTATTAATTCTGCACTTTCTTAACTACAGTCGGGCCTCTATTTAACGAACTTCTATTTTGCGAATTTCTCTATTTTGCCAACTTTTTCTTGGAACCAAGAACATTTTGCGAATTTTTTCGTAAAATAACCTCCAAATAGCGAAGTGCAGTCTCTCTTTAACGAACTTTTTCTTATGATCCAATATATTTTTTTCTCCCTATTTCTCAAAATATTTCTAAACATTTCAAACTTATTCTTTCTTTTAACACATTTTATGGTGATCAATGACCTTGAAGCTGGAAAATGTGAAAGCGAAAGTGCTTGAGCATCAAAGAAAAAAAATTTAATTCTTCATGAGGGTGGATAAAGGCGTGAAAAAAAGTACATTGCTTTAAAATTTGGTATTCCTCCAAACAGCTTATCAACCATAATAAAAAAAATCATGATAAGATACAAAATTATGATTCATCGAATTCTTGTTCAAAACGTTTAAAAGCATGTGTCTATGAATATGTGGAGGAGGCAGTTTTGAAGTGGACAGTGTGAAAAATAAAAACAAATACAGCAATGAATTGCGATGAAGACGAAGATGATGAAAATGGAAATGATCATGATGACAAAATCAACAAACCTTCGTATGATGAAATGCTAAAATTCATTAATTTTAATATAAAATTATTATTTAAAATTGAAAATACAGTGTATTCCCGGACAATGTTTTGTTTTATTCTTGTTTTCCTTGCAGATTTCTTTTTGATGGGTAAAATATATAAAACAAATAGGTATTAATTTACAAAATAAAGGTGTGATTAATTACTTTTTTAATAATATTTAGTGTTTATGAATTTAAAATCTGTTTTGTGTAGTTTAAAGTATTTTAAAAGGTGAATCTCTATTTAACGAATTTTCCATATAACGAACTTTTTTTCGGGATTTAG